>APFE031438338.1:0-39177 GCA_000404065.3 Pinus taeda
TACAAAACACACCAAGTATTTAATCCTAAAAATTCAGAGATGGATAGACGGCAAATTAGGGCCAAGGAGGGCTAGCACCAAGGCCAAAAAGGCTAACAACGACACCAAAAATTGTTGTTGCTCATATTGTAGAAGCATTGCGACAACGGCTCAGGGCAGGGGTTGTCACTCTGATCCCCACCCACTCCGTTCTAGTTGTCTCCCAACAAAAGGCTATGGATGGTAGTCCCTATGGAAATGGGATGATGAAAGACAAGTTGGGAACCAAATTATCTAGGAGACAGTTGATTGGCCTAGCTACTTGGTTAAATTTACCAAGATTTAAGGGCTTGGTGAGATTTACAAATGAGACTGATGCCTTATGGAGTCAAAATTCTTGCTTATTACGAATTTAGACCAAGTAATCGGATGCACAATGCTGCTTAATGAATCGCTAACATAAATTCTATGCAAATCCTAAGATCTAAGTGTAATGCAAGGATCTTAGTTACTTTTAAATTATATGCCTAGTCTAAATGGAAGCTCCCTCTTAACTGTTTTGAGACCATTTTCTAGAGTAGGTTGTGGGATGGAAGCCAATGGGAAGCAAGCAAAGGCTTGATTAATGATACCTCCCCCTGTATTCCAATCACCCAGTGCCTCCGGCGCCGTAGAGACTGTGGCTTTGACGACTGCAAGGTCACTGTGTTAACCACTAAAAAGGGGTTGAATCCCTCAAGCTCGATGAGAAAGGCTTGTCCTAAGAGTCTATCAACTAAGCTTATGCTTGGAGGTAAATTATTAGTGCAAGCTAAGCCTAGAATGCTTATGCAATAGTTATGAGTGAGATTCTTAGTTTAAGATTTGCTCAAGTACTTTAAGTTATGATGAATCTTGAAAGACAATAATACTTATCAATAAATTATATGCAATCTTACATCCAAAAAAGTGTCAATGTTAACCAATCCATAGGATGCTCAACTAAGGATGATAATCTACTTCACAATAAACCAAAGATCAACACAAGATACAAGGTATTTCAATGATGATCAACAATATTATACCAAGATTTTTCTCTTTAGATAATGCCACTTATAAGAGATGTTAGATTAAGCCTTAGAAGCCAAGACAATCAAATAGGTTCTTTGATGCCTTAGATCACAATGTTACTTCTTAACCAATTAGATAATATGACTTAGAACACAAGATATCAAGATGCCAAAAAATTTAAGATTAGAGTGCTTTAGAGAGTGCTTATTGGATGTGAACTTGAAACTTATGGATCCACTCAAACAACAAATGAATATGTTAGCACACTTGAGTCAATTTTGATACAAAACCATAATCCAAAAATCCTATGTTACTTATCTCCTTATTAAACTTTAAGACAGCAGCAAGTCAATCTAGATCCACAAGATAGCAAGCATATAGCAACAAGATATGATTAATGAGATGCTAATAGACTTGCCAAGCGAAAACACAAGCTAGCTAAGCTACTTATGATTAATTGTCCACTGTTATATCAGATCTGAAACACTTATTATAGCAGTAAGAAAAGTGAACAAACCGTGAATTATTGGTGCAATTACTTATGCCAAAAATTGCGATGTCCTAGAGTAAGTTTGTCAAATTGAAAATTTTGATTTTTTTAGCCCTTTAAGATGTGATATTCAGAAAATATCAAATCTGATCTAGTGATTATGTAGATAATTTCCAGCCAACAAACAAGTAGATCTAGGATAGATATTTAATGTCCAAGTAGCCAAAACACTAGCAAAATTTTATGATGAAATTATTGGGGTGTTTAGACCACTTAGATATGATTTTAGGGTTTTTAGTTTACTGTTGTAAAATGAATATTACAGCTGAAGCAAAAGAGTTACAAAGTGAGGGTTTAGAGAGCAAACCCTAAGCCCAAGGCCTTGTAGATCGCTTGCCAAACTTGCCCAAAGTTTTTCCAACGATTTTGCTACCTGAAAATACAAATTTTGAGCCAATTTTCTTTGCAAAACACACCAAGTATTCACTCCAAAAATTTCAGAGGTAGATCTAGGGAAAATTAGGGCCAAGGAAGGCTAGCACTATAGCCCTTTTAGGCTTGGTTGTGGACATAGAAGGCCTCGGCCACGGCCCCCCTCCTTTACCATAGACGGTTGCCCTAAGGGGTTTGTTCTGGGCTTTCAAACACTCTTCTCCTCCATCCTCCTCTCGGCCTTCATTCTGATATTCAATTATTGGTAGATTTTGGGTCTAACTTAGGTGATCTGATTCGACATATGTCTAACAAGCTTTCTTGAAGAAAATATATAGTGTTTGTAGGTTCCTCAGTCCTTGGGCTCCAAGTTCACAAACTATGGATGTAGGCTGACCTTGTTTGGACTCCAAATATTTTTATGGTTTATCTAACTTTGCTAAGGTTGTAGCTTGCATTTATTTTCCAAATTATATTTGGCCATTTATCAAACAAATTTTAAAAGATTTATTTCTCAAAATTCTTTTCAAAGGCATTGTATATTTGTACATTTGTAAATAACTTTTGCATAATATATTTTTGCAAGTTATTTTTTCTAACTGGGGTTTTGAAAATTTGTGTATATACTATATAGTGGGTTTTTCGATGTTTTTATCTCCATCTTTTGCAGGTGAGATCAATGGAAAGAGCTGGAATAGAGCTAGATCTAGGCCCTTAAGGGTAAGATCTAGCCTCTAAAATTTTTTGCAGGGCCAGCCATTAAAGAAATTGCGTAAAATTCAGATCTAAAGCAAATTAAATTTTTCAGAGCTGGGGTTTCAAGTTTCAGGGCTCCCAAGACCGAATCTACCCCCTCTAACCAGTGTCTTCCTCCTATGCCCCTACGTCACCATTCTTGCCCTCTGCATCAGGGTTTCAAGCCTCTTTGAGGTTGGTCGTAGGATCTAAGGCCCTCGACCTTGCTCCTCTCCCCCTGCATCTTAGCTTTTAGGGCTTTTTTGGCAAGGCCATGAGGCCTAGACACCTCGGCCTCCCCTTCCCTTCCCTCTCCTTCCTCCTCCTCTCTCCCTCCTTCCCCCCTCACTTGACCCTCCATCCTACCTTTCGGCCCTTTGTCCTCTTGTTTCCCTAGATGCAACCCTCCAAGGGCTTGCGGCTAACCTTTAGGGCCTCATCTCCCTTGGTTGTAGGCTTTAAGGCCTTGCCCAAGTCCTTAATCTCCCTCTTGCCTAGGCCATGGGCCCTTATGGGACCCACGACAACCCTTTAGGTGTCCTAACCTTAGCAGTGAACCCTTAGAGGGCTTTCTCCCTTCAGCATCAGGCCTTCTTGGCCTTTTCCCTCCTCCTTTCCCTCTTTTGTGGCCTCCTAGACCATATCTAGCCCAATGCTAGCCTTCGCGGACTTGGTGCTAGCCCTCCTTGGCCCTAATTTGTCCTCTGTCCATATCTGAATTTTTACGACTGAATAGTTGGTGCTTTTTGAAGAGAAATTGGCTCAAAATTTTGTGTTTTCATGTGGCATCTTCATTAGAAAATTTTGGGCAAAACTAACAAGTGTCCTACAAAGCCTTAGGCTTAGGGTTTTCTCTCTAAAGCCTCACTCTATATCTGTTTTATTTCAGCTGTAACAATTTTTTTATAACAGTGATATAAGTGCCCTAAAATCACATCTAAGTGGTCTTAACATCTTAATAATTTTAAGGTTAAATTTTGCTAGTGTCTTGGCTACTTGGTATTTCATATCTAGCTTACATCCAATCATTTGCTTGTTCGAAAATCACTGCATAACTGAATAGATCAGATTTGATACTTTCTGAATAACAATTATTAAGAAGGACTAAAATCTCATGATTGCTCATTAAAGTTTTGACCATATTTTGGCATAAGTTAATGCACTAAAAATTCACTATTTGCATAATTTTCTCACTGTTGTAATAAATATTTCAGATCTGATATAACAGTAAATGATTCATCATAAGAAGGATAACTAATTGGTGTATCCATCTGGCAAGTCATTATGTTATTCCTTGGTCATCTTATCTTGCATATGTTTCGCAAATGTATTGGTTGGAAGTGATTTACTTACTGTTGTCCTAACTTCAACATAAGTGGCTCTTTTATGGTTAAATTGGCTCATGGTGGTTTATGTTGTTGAGTTCTAACAATTGTTTGTCTTATGTAAGATCAAAATCTTGTTAACTTGGCACTAAATCACTCAAACATTTAAGCTCTTAATCTCCTAATCTTATTTATGGTCTAAGTCACTTTCGAATTGAGATTTAATTGACATTGTGGTTGAAACATCAAGTTAAGATTATAATCTTGTGCTTTTTCACAATCTTAAGAAGCTTTGGTAAATTTATTGTCTATCTTGAGCAATTGGTATCTTAAGATTTATTCTAATTGAGCATCTTTCAATATTGAGATTGTCTAAGAGCATAACATTGGCATTATTATTGGCATAAGATTTTTTCAGTAATTGGCATCTTGTGGATTTGATAATGGCACTAACTTATTGGCACTTTCTTGGTTGTAATATTGCATATAATTTGTAAGTACTCTTGTCTCTAAAGATTCATCATAACTTTAAGTACTTAAGCAAATCTTAAACTAAGAAACTCACTCATAATCATTGCATAAGCATTTTAGGCTTAGCTTGCACTAACAATTTACCTCCAAGAATAAGCTTGGTTGATAGACATCTAGGGCCACCCTCTCTTACCTAGTTTGAGGGATACAACACCTTTCTAGTGGTTAACACAGTGACCTTGCATTCGTCAGAACCACAGTCTCTGCAGCACCGGAGGCACTGGGTTGTTAGAAAACAGGAAGAGGTATCCTTAATCAAGCCTCTACTTACTTCCCGTTGGCTACATCCCACAACCTACTCTAAAAACTGGTCTCAAAACAGTGAAGAGAGAGGCTCCATTTAGACTAGGCATATAATTTACAAATAACCAAAATCCTTGCATTACACTTAGATCTTAGGATTTGCATAGTATATAGGTTAATTAATCATTTAAGCAACGGTTCTCCATCCAGTTACTTGGTCTTGATTTGTTATAAGCAAGAATTTTGACTCCATAAGGCACTGATCTCATTTCTAAATCTAATTATATCCTTGTCTTGCTAAATTTAGCCAAGTAGCTAGGCCACTCCACTGTGTCTCCCAGATAAGTTGGTCCCCAACTTGTCTTTCATCATCTCATTTTCATAGGAACTACCCCCCATAGCTTGTTGTTGGGAGACAGCTAGAATCGAGTGGCCGAGGATCAGAATGACAACCCCCGCCTTGAGTTGTTGTTGCGGTGTATGCACAATTTGAGCGACAACATTTTTTGTTGTCGTTGTTGGGGATAGATTTTTTATCCTTGGTTCTTGTTGGAAATTGTAACTAAGTTCGGTCTTCATTTAATGTATTTGAGTCATCATGAAATGTATTTGTCAAAAGAATAAAGAAGAGAATCTTTATTATTGTAACAATGACTTATTAAAGCATGGGTTTCATGCTTGGGTCATCATTATATTAGTCAAAGTCCCTATTGTAGACTCCTAGGATTAATATTGAGTTTATAGAGTCATTGTACATTCAAAGCTATGTTGCACGGGGACCCATCCCCACCAAAATTCATGGCATTTCCTACGTCTCGATGATCCAGGTACTTTGGAACTCGTCAGAAATTTCTCCAATTGGACGGCGACTCCATTGGGGACTTGGGGACTTCCAAGCCATCCCCGGATCGTCCCTTGAAAAATTGTGGACTTTTCAAGGTACTTTAGGATGTCCCTTGATATGAAGCACATTAAACTTACAAAAAAAATAAAATTTAAAACCTATGTTCTAAACTTTAAACTCAAAAAAGAACAAATTTTGAAACCTAAACCCTATCACATACACTTTAAACTAAACCTGTCGCATACACACTAAACTAAACCTATCACATACTACACACTACACTAGACAGTGATGATGAAGGTAAACACTGTTACAGAGACACAACAACAGAGGTAAACAAGTTGCGAAGGTTGCAAGTAAACATTGAGCTTATAGAGCCCGAAATTCAACAATTAAATTGATATTTTATTTTAAAAACCGTAACTATGCAATTAGAAATTTAAACAGTATAAAGCCTTAATTTGAAATGTTATTCAAAGAATAACTGGAATTTTTAAAGAAAAGTTAAAATTTCAGGAGAATACCTGGTAATTACCAACTGAAGGTGTTGTTATTCCTGCTACCGCAGTTACCAAACCAACATTTACCACCTAGCCTATCTGGGGTCTACCTGTATGGTCCCCAAATCCAGAAGTCAAATCTTCTAGCCTCCGTGCCCAGTGTTCCAAGAACAAGTAGGCTCAATATCATTCTTTGTGGCTCTGATGTATGTTTCCCTCTTCCCTCGGTCTTCCTTCCCCTCGTCTCTGTGTATTACCCTTCTCCTTATAACTTCCACACCATTGTCTCCATCTTTCCCCGGCACGTTGTCTTCTTTACCTTCCAGACTATGGAGGAACAACTTGGTCATCTGTCTTTCACAACTCTCCAGAGGCGGTCCCATTATATTGATTATACAAAAACCTTTGTGATGTATCTTGAGATTCTAATTCATACTTATAATGTTTTGGTTTAATCTTTATTCATAGTTTTATCTAATTGTATACTTTAATTTAAAATGTTTTAGTTTAATTTATATTTTTATTTAATCATATACTTTAATTAAAATGTTTTAATTTAATTCAAATTCATTTGTTTATTTTTGAGTATATATATATTTAAAGGGTATTTATATAGGTATATAAGAGTCGTATCCATATCAAGGTCATACTTGACATATTTATAAGATTCTAGTGAGTTTGGAATTTATTTCGATAATCAATTCATCAACCTAAACTTAGACATTTTGCCATATTAGTCAGTATACATACTAGTGCAATACATGCAGTTCATGGATATGTAGCTATCACATGCATGTCTTGTATGCTTGCTAATATTCCAATGTTCCCTGTAATTTGATGGGTTATTACATTATACCCCTCCCTTAGAAAAACTTCGTCCCTAAGTTAGGGTTTATGCAATATATTAGTAGTTATTTAGTGATTAGTATAATTATGTAGGATTTGTATTTTGAACATTTATAGCTTTACAATCTTAATAGTCATACCCCGCCCCTGCAGAGTTTCCAAGCTATTCTAGAATTATCCTATCCATCCTAATCTCTTATGCTCCCATCTTCTCTATCCTTTACTGGAGTATGTCATGGGATCAGTTATACTGATGTAACCATCGATAGACTTTAAGGATGACAACGTCGACTACATCGACCTGATTTCCCAGTAGGCATCCGGGAATCATCATCACACGTATAGGGGGCGTGACTCACACAACCCTCCCATGACTCTAGGTTTTGGAGGGTAAATGGTGGGTAATACCTCCACCCCTCCTAGTGAGACCAGGGTCAACACCCTATCATGGAATTTCATTAAGTCATAATTGTTCTTGGAATTTTGTCATCACGTGGTTGGTTTGGTAATGATGTTATCTGCAACATAACACTTGTCCATACATTATAATATGTGCATCAATATATCGTATTTAAATAACGGTTTCTGTATAAGTCATACAATTATAACGTTCTTGGTCATATCCATCCTATATATCAATAAATTAGCTTTCATCTTAAAATGTAGTCATTCTTTTATTTTTTCAATCTCATCCATAACATAATTCATGATTTAGATTTCATAGTAAGATTGAACAAATACTAAATTTCAGGTTGGTATCCATATTTCAACAATGTTAATTAATAACATATATTTCATTGGTATCCACGTACCAACAGAGTTAAGAAAATAACATATATTATGTACTGACATAATAAAATTTCATTTTTACATGTGATAATCCAAAATAATAGTCTCAAGTATCCAACTCAAAATAAAGTAAATATATACAAAAGAAGGCTTTAAATTCCTCAAGATCAACATAGGTTGGGGTATTTTTGACATATGATCTTTGTATCTTCCCAGGTAGTCGATCCAGCGCTATACTTGTTCCAGTAAACCTTAACTTGGTTTACCAAGAAATCCTTGAGTTGTCGAAACCTGCATTCTAGTATATGTAATGGTTCGACCAAAATGGTTCCTTCATCTGTTACCTGCAGTTGCTTCCATTGAAGCTTGTGAGATTTGTCAGCTATGTAATGTCGTAATATAGATACATGAAATACATTATGAGCTCTACGCAAGTGGGGTGGTAGTATAAGACGATAGGCAACAGATCCAACTTTTTCCAGTACTTTGAATGGCCCAATAAATCAGGGCGATAACTTTGGTCCTTTCCCAAATCGAAAGTGCTTTTTTTTGGTCTAATGTGGACGAAAACCTGATCTTCTACTTCATAATTCTTATCGTCCTATGAGCATCAACATAGTTCTTTTGTCTATCTTTTGCATCTTTCAATTGTTTCCTAATTTGTTTTCCCTGTTCCTCCATCTCTTGAATTAATTCTGGCCCCAATATCACTCGATCTTCTAACATGTACCAACTTAACGGTGTCCTGCAAGGTCTATCATACAATGTTTCAAATGGAGGCATCCCGATTGAACTATGGTAATTATTATTGTATGTAAATTCAACTAAGGGTAAGTACTCTTTCCAGTGTGCTTGCTGGTCCATAACATACATTCTTAGCATATCTTCTAGTACTTGGTTCATCCTTTCTATTCGTCCATCAGTCTCAAGATGATAAAATGTACTTAAATTTAGTTGAGTTTCTAAGGCTAGCTGCATACAAGTCCAAAATCTTGAAGTAAATTGTCAATCTCTATCTAATATGATCTTATTAGGTGCTCCATGAAATCAGATAATTTCATTTGTAAATACCCGAGCTACATCAGCAACTTCGTAAGTATCTCTTACGGGAATAAAATGGGCACTTTTCATTAAGTTATCCACCACAACCAAAATGGCATTATGTTTTTGTGGAGTCAGAGATAGCTTGACGATAAAATCCATGGAAATTATCTCCCATTTGGTCATAGGAATGCCATGAGGTTGTAGGAAACCTGCTGGATGACAATGGTCAACCTTCACTTGCTGACTTTCGAGACATTTTGCAACGAATCGGACAATATGGTGTTTCATGACTGCCCAAAAGAAGAGTTTCTTTGTATTAGCATACATTTTCTTTACACCAGGATGTGCACAATACAATGCTTTGTGGGCTTCCTTAAGAATGTTGTTTCGAAGATCCCCATTATCAGGAATGTACATCTTTCCATGGAATCACAAAATTTCATCATCTCCTAGTTCATATCCCTCAAACTTACATTCCTTTGGATTTTTACTATCGAGACTGGATTTTATTTGTAAATACCAACTGTCTCTCAAGAGATGTTCTAGTACTCGTTTCCTCAGGTCCACCTTGATAGGTATGAAGAAAAATATTTGAGGCCTTCTACTTAATGAATTTGCCACTACATTCAATTTTCCTTTAATGTATGAAATTCCAAAGTCATACTCACTTAGAAATTCACTCCATCGTCTTTGCTTAACATTCAAGTATCTTTGAGTAAACAAATATTGCAAACTTTGGTGGTCACTTTTGAGCATAAAGCTTCTCCCTACTAGATAGTGTCTCCACATCTTTAAAGTTAGCACTACAGCCGCTAACTCTAAATCATGTGTGGCGTAGAGTTCTTCATGAGACTTTAATTTTTTTGAGGCATATGTTATTACGCCTCTATCATGCATTAATACTGCTTGGATACATCAGTACACATAGTAAAATCTTTGTCCATATCAGATACTCGCAAAATTGGTGCACTGGTCAACAATCTTTTAAGTTCAGAGAATGCTCTATGACATTCCTTAGTCCATTCATACCTAACACCTTTATGTTGGAGAGTTGTGATAGGGTTTGCAATTTTGGAGAATCATTCCACAAATTTTCGATAGTAGCTGGCTAAACTTATAAAGCTTCGCACTTCATGTGCATTTTTCGGTATCGACCATTCCATGATTACCTTTATTTTCTCAGCATCTACTAAAATCCCTTTACCAGATATAATATGACCCAAGTAATGAATCTTTTTCTGAAAGAAAGAACACTTGGATAACTTTCCATATAACTAGTGCTCCCTGAGGAAAGATAATACTATCCATAAATGTTCTTCATGTTCTTTCTCATTTTTGGTTGAGAATATCATCTAAGAAGGCTTGTACAAATTGATCAAGATATTTGCAGAAAAGTTGTTCATAAGGTTCATGAATACTCTTGGTGCATTGGTCAACCCAAATGGTGCCTAAGTGAACTCATAATGCTCAAAATGTGTTCAGAATGTACTTTTAGAGATATCGTTTTCCTTAATCCTTAGTTGATGATAACCGAACCGTAGGTCAATCTTTGAAAAGACAAAAGCTCATTTCATTTGGTCGAAAAGGTCATCAATTCGAGGCATTGGATACCTATTCTTTACTGTAGCTCGACTTAAATCTCGATAGTATATACATAATCATAAGGAACCATCCTTTTTCTTGACAAAATTACAGATGCACCCCAAGGCGAAGTACTAGGTCAGATGTGTCCTATATCCAGTAGTTCTTTCAGCGGGATTTGTAATTCTTGAAGTTCATGCGCTGCCATTCTGTAAGGTTTTTTTTTTTTAGAATTTGTTTTGTACCAAGTTTCAATTCTATTGTGAGATCTAGCTCTCTTTCAGGAAGTAATCCCAGTAGTTCCTTTGGAAAACATCTGGAAATTCAAATAACACCGGATATTTCCCTAGGGAGAGTTCTTTTTTCTTGCTTACTTCTTGAACTGCATATACCTGACAACCTTTTCTTAAGCAACGCTTCATTTGCATTGCTAAGATGAAGCGTAAAGACACTTTCCTCTTAATACCTTGGATTTGGATTGTCTCTTCTTCATCATCTATACAAAGGATTGTTTTCCCGTAAGAGTATACCCATGCTTGATGATCTTCTAACCAATCCATCCTTATGACGAGGTCCTAAGCTCCTAGGTCTGTGACATAAACTTTTAACTGAGTCGAACAGATCCCTAGATCAACTCTGCATTCCTCAACACTTAAGTCTATGGATTGAAGTTCTCCTGAAGCCATTCCCCCTGTCTGAAATTGTTTTGCTTGCAGGCTACCAACCCACATTTATTTAATGCATATGATGAAATGAAACTATCAGTAGCACCGATATCAATAAGATTTTGAGTTTTATGTCGTTAATAGTACCTTAGGATTCCACTACAGTGGACAGATATTCTGCTTGGTTATTGTTGACTATTGCATGGATTCTATGATTGCCTTGGTGATTTGATGATGGCTCTTTTCCTGCTTGATGCATTGCATTTGACGAGGCTTTCGGACAATCACTTTCATTATACGAAGGGTAATTTAGGTGGTGCTCGTGAAATCATTTCACAAGGATTCAATTTTACCATAAAAATTCATCCCAACATTCAACCGTGATTTATTCAAATACGCAACCATGACTAGAAGATTCAATCCACACACACACACACATACACACACACACATATATAATTCAATCATGGATCCTCAAAGTCATGGTCAGGCTGTAGTGAACACAGATGACTCAAAAAGAAAGTTCTCCTTTCGAATGTTTACATTAGTCCTCTATTTATGATGAAAATCTGAATGCAACACTAAATTCTACCTTTTGAGTGGTTACTAGGACTTACTGTAAACCAATTCGGAAGGGCAAAGATGATAAAAATAAAAATAAAATTGCAAAACTCTTTATAGCATTTTTCAGAAGATAGTGATGAAGAAAAAATGTGACTTCAAAAGTTTTGTACTTTGTTTAGGGTGTAAATATGGCTCCAACAACAAATGGCTTAGTCCCTATAATGTTCGTACTATCAATAGTTAATCCAATGTTCTTATTGCAGTATATCTCTCCAAGTCAATCCAACAATTGATAAACGTCTCTATTCTAATCAGTAATCAGTCTATACAGGTAAAAAATATAAAGCGTCAAGCATTCCCAATTAATGCAAAACTCAGTATTATAATATTGACTAGCATATATTATGTTGATTTGCAGCGTATGCTTACACTTGTTATACACATAAAATTGCTCACAAATTTACCTTTATACAATCACACAAGCCCGTGGCTTTGACACAACTTAATCCTCTCCAATGACGTCCCCACAAAGCCTATCTATTTATTTCAGATAATTATGGACAGCAACAATTGCAGTGTAGAATCTGAAATAGCTTCGATTTTAACTATAAGAGGAACTTGACAAACCTCAAACTAAATCTTTGTTTATTGTTTAGAATGATCTGCACGTCCACATAAACTATATTGATCCAGTGTCAATTTGGCAACAGAATATATATATTAAACTTCAGTAAGAGAGTTTTATGCACACAACACATTGACACAGTGGTTTGACATAGAAATAATTTGAGAAAATATTGAAAAAACAATTATCTTAATAATTTACATAAAGCAAATGAATTGATATATTTGTTTAAAGTAAACCTTCAATTGCTTAAAATAATAAATAAATATTAAAAATTATAAATAAATAAGAAATATAAGATATAATTTTATATAATATATTGTCCTGTTGCAACTAGTTTGGATATTCAACCGATATAATCTACGTACGTATAAATAATTCTTATCTTCTTGTAATAATTACTCATATCTTCTTTATCATTTATCCTATCTTATAACTACTTTATATGTAATTGTCTTGTATTTCACATATAAAAACTATTTCTATATTCACTTTCCTACTTTATTTTTGAAAAGCTGAGCTACTAATTCCAACTTTTTATTGATACGTTGAATTATAAATTATGCTAAAACAACTCAAAATTTGGTAAAAGAGTGACCCTTAATTAAAAATTTTCTTCAACATCCTACAACTTAATGGTATCAAATTCTGCAATATCAAATTTGAACCAAAGGGTAAATGTAATACGGAATACCATGCATGGATACAACAGAGGGATATACCATTATGCTACAGAGCAGCATTTATACTGCAAGATAAATATGACAGCAGAACCAGGGGCACTTGATATCAGTTTCCAAATTTAATTTTGAGGGAGAGTTGGATGACGATACCCAAGATTTAACAAATTAAAAACAAGTTATTTTAATGAATTTCTATTAAATTTCAAATAAAATGAGAGTATATATATATTAAATCAATTTATAATCCATTCTTATTCATTTCCTTTAGTGAAATATTACTTCAAAACTACACACACAGGTCCATATAATTCCCAGTATTGACAGCCATTGAAATTACTATACCAAGCCAATATCGTCGCTGTTCTGCGTCATTAATTACCATTAAAATTCATTTATACTGGAATGTATTAAAAACTGACTTTGTGTAATAAAATAGGATGGCAAAAAAAGCAAAAACAAAAACCAATTTATCATATCATATTTTACTGTATATAATTATTGCATTTTTATACAAACCAGTAAAATGGGGAAGAAACTAACTGGATGAAAATATAATACAAAGGAAAAATATTTTATTTATCGCAATTTTTTAAAAAAAAAATATCATATATATATATATAATTGGAGAAACCTTTGTAACGAATGAAGAATGGAAGATCAATTAATTATTACTTTTGTTTTGGTAATTTTCCGAAAGTGCAAACTTTTGGGCAGTTAAAGCCTTACAATATTTCATGCCCCACATCACTGCAACCAGGAGTAGGTTGACTGTGACTACCAGAGTATCATTTAAAAAGCAATAAATTGTCAACAAAACCTAAAGTGGATGGTATCCACAGCGGTCACACTCAGTCAAGTGAGAAAAACAAAACAGGACAGTGCACTCCAGGTTAGGCACAGTTACAGAGACACGTATAAATGTCGTGTGGCTTTGGATTTCCTTATCATCCTCGAAGAAGAGCACCTGGCTCTGCCTATTTACAAGGACTCGATTCTTTCCAAAGTCACATGTTGCTATTGTTCTCGACTAGTTTGCTTTGCACCTATTCCTTCATCCCTCTGTTCCATATATACAATCGTATCTTAATTCACATGGCAACAGAGTCATTCTCACACCAGATAAACGAGCTTTAGATGGGCGTTACACTTATTCAAATTATACTTAGTATCGAACTAATGTGAGGGGAGAGATGTGAGAATTTATGACTATCAATCTATAGTGTCTCTCATAGGTATCATTACCATCTATAAAAATCGTTTGACATACTATTCATGGTTATAGTACTCGAACAACTAATAGATAAATCAGTGTTGTTAAAATCGCGATATTTTCCCAATTTATCGCCGAGGGTCGGGGCAGCGTGGTTTTATAAGGGATGCTAAATGTTCGAAATGCAATATTTTTTGAAAGAAACAAATAATTTTTGAGTGGATCAGCTTAATGATCAAATTTAGGCCCTAGTATTGATATGCTATAAATGGTAATGTTAAATTCTTAAAGTAGAAGTGACATTCCATTCTCCTTAATCTTCATTTTCATCATTCTCCTTAATCTTCATTTTCATCATCCTTTTACTTAAATTTTAACATTACCATGAAATGACTCGGGATGTTTGAGAGTGGTTCTAGCCTCATTGGATTCATATGGAGAAAGTAGAATTTTAGATTTCATTCGAAATCCAGCAGACTTATCAGTTTTTCAGGATTTCAGGATTGGGAGATTGTAATGTTTCCAGGTGACACCACATGCCCGGGCTACCCCTACCACCAGTAGAGGACATGGTCTACCTCCTATAGCTCCTACTTCTAGTTCTTCAACTTCTAAAGCATAGCAGACTCCACTGCCAACTCCACCAGCACCAACATCTACATTTAGAGGGAAAGGGAACGCTGTGGCACTTTCTCGCAAGAGGGGCAGAGGAAATCAATAGGATTAGACTAGTTATTTTCTTCATTTTATTGTATATGACATTATGACATGATGAGATACATTATTATATTTTTTGTTGATATTTTGAGGCTGAGTTGGGACTCAGGAGTCAGGACTTACTATTCAGGACATGATTCAATGTTATGTGTGATTTTAGCAACTAAAATGATATTACATCTTATATATTAGTTCTTTTATCATATTTATGTGTCAATATTATTTATTTTATGTTGTAGATGGTTTAGATATTAAAAAAATTGAAAAAAAATGAATATTTTTGTACCAAATGATTTTTTTTCCGATTATTTCTGATTATTTCCCGATAATTGCGATTTTTTCCGATTTTTTCCTCGTGCCGATATTATCCCGATAACGATTAATGCAACATTGAGATAAATACATAACCAAATGATTTTCTCTTCTTATTGTCTATGTTTCACGAATCGTCATACGTTTAACTATACATCCAAACCAGTAGCACAAGCAGGTAAGAAGTTCGAGTGGACCAAATATTGGAAAAGCTTCTCATTCGTAATTTTCATTTGCATAAATCGTCATGAATAATTTTGCTCTGATACCAAACTGTAGAGCCCGAAATTCAACAATTAAATCAGAGACTTTATTTTAAAAACCGTAACTATGCAATTGGAAATTTAAACAGTATAAAGCCTTCAACAATTAAATCATAGATTTTATTTTAAAAACCGTAACTGTGCAATTAGAAATTTAAACAGTATAAAGCCTTAATTTGAAATGATACTCAGAGAATAACTGAAAGTTTTAAAGAAAAGTTAAAATTTCAAGAGAATACCTGGTAATTATCAGCAGAAGGTGTTGTTGTTCCTACTACCCCAGTTACCAAACCAACCTTTACCACTCAGGGTATCTGGCATCTACCTGTACGATCCCCAACAAACCAATCTTTACCACCTAGCCTATCTAGGTCTAAACCAACCTTTACCACCCAACCTATCTAAGGTCTACCTGTACTATCCCCAAATCCCGAAGTCAAATCTTTTGCCACGTGCCCAGCCCAGCGTTTCAAGAGCAATTAGGCTCAATATCTTTCTGTGTGGCTCTATTGTAAGTTTCCTTCTTCTCTCACTTTTCCTTCCCTCGTCTCTATGTATTACCCTTCTCCTTATACCTTCCATACCACCATCTCCATCTTTCCCTGGGCATGCTATCTCCTTTACCTTCCAGTGTAAGTTTCCCTCTTCTCTCAGTTTTCCTTCCCTCGTCTCTATGTATTACCCTTCTCCTTATACCTTCCATACCACCATCTCCATCTTTCCCTGATCATGCTATCTCCTTTACCTTCCAGTGCCAGCATGGAGGAACACCTTGGTCATCAGTGTCTCCAAACTCTCCAAAGGCGGCCTCATTATATTAATTATACACAAACCTTCTTAATGTATCTCAGATTCTAATTCATACTTATTCCTTCCATACCACCATCTCCATCTTTCCCTCGACATGCTATCTCCTTTACCTTCCAGTGTAATTTTCCCTCTTCTCTCAATTTTCCTTCCCCCGTCTCTATGTATTACCCTTCTCCTTATACCTTCCATACCATACCATCATTTCCATCTTTCCCTGGGCATGCTATCTCCTTTACCTTACAGTGCCAACACGTGAAGGAACACCTCGGTCATTAGTGTCTCAAGACTCTCCAAAGGCAGCTTCATTATATTGATTATACACAAACCTTCTTAATGTATCTCAGATTTTAAATCATACTTGTAATGTTTTGATTTACTCTTTATTCATAGTTTTATCTAATTGTATAGTTTAATTTAAAATGTTTTAATTTAATTTAAATTTTATTTAATTTTATATTTTAATTAAAATGTTTTAATTTAATTGAATTTATTTATTTATTTTTAATGGATTTAATTACTTTTATAGCTTTAATTTATTTTTGAGTATCTTTATCATATATATAAAGATAAAAGGTATTTATATATGTATATAAGAGTGGTACCCATATCAAGGCCTACTTGACATATTTATAAGATTTTTGTGAGTTAGGAATTTATTTCGATAATTAATTCATCAACTTGTGATCTAAGTCACAGGACACATCCTCCAAAGTCCTGTGTCCTGTATTTAACATGCCAGACACGAAAACGGCCCTAAAATGTGTCAAAAACGTTTTTTATCGTGCCCTATAAAACGTAAAACGTATTTGGGCATTTAAGTCGTGTCATGCTCCTAGAAAACGAGTATTCAGTTTATAGAAACCGTTGCCCTGACGTTTTTCCTCCGGTTGAATATGTACCCCATGAAATCACTAGTATAAAGTCCACGCAATTATTTTTCGGGGTTCTTTTCCTATTTTCCTCTGTCGTTCTCCTCCGTTGTCGCTCTCTGTCGCTGTATATTCGTCGTGTGGAGCCGTTGTGTGGAGCCGAGTGTGGACAGAGTCATCTCCGTGGACTCGTGGATTGGTCGCAGCATGTGTGAGGTTTGGCAACTTTGCAGGCTGCAGCGTTCAGGCAAACCGTTGTCCATGTATATTCATCATGTGGACTGTGGAGTTTGGTCGCAAGTTCATAGCGTGTGTGACATTTGGAAACTTGGCACTTGGCAGACTGCAGCATGTGTGAGGTTTCCCATTCGGCGTTCAAGTAAACTGTGGCTCGTAGACCATATGGTTAATGGCATTGCCGCACCGTGGCCCGTTCAGTCTTTTAGCAGTTGTCTTTCTAGTTTTACCTGCGCAGGGGTTGTCCAAAAGAAACTTTCATGAATGATCTTGGACATTACTTTGAAAACAAGGAAATAGGGATGCCTTACAACAATTCTAAAATAGGCACTTGATTTGAGCATATGTTACTGCTTTTTTCTAAAAGATCACAGCCATACCTCTAATCTTTTTCCTGAAAAAATACATCCTCAGGCAACCATTGGGCACTTCCTCGCATTCCGAGAATGCTACCTAGTGTAAACTAGGTCAGCTTCCATACAAACTATTATAAGTTGATCCTGGAGGGATGACGAGTGAGGTCCACATAGGCAGAGGCACCAGTTTGGGGAATTGATCCCGAGACATCCTGCATAGTTCTCAACCATTCAAGCTAACCCACCAGACAAATAAGTTTGTAATCTGTCATGATGAAGGGTATTTACTACTTTGATTAAAATGAACTTTTCAGCCTGGATCTTTATCTAGTGCTCTGAATCTATGTTCATCAGATGCTTGCTATCGGTGCTTAATGTGTAGTCCACTATCTTACGTTTCTCAATCATATGATTGAAGGCAGCAGTCATCTTCCCAGTTCTCCCAGATTCATCAAATCTTCCTCAATGAACTCTGAGAAGTGAGAAACCTTAGAAAAACAGTAAACGTAATAGGCTAGTCATCAATTCCTACCGTCCTAGGTTCTTACTCTTTCATGAAAGGTATGAAGAACTGTTTGCAGTTCCTCTCTTGAAAGTTGAAGCATTTCCCATCATTAGACTTTTTGTCCTGATGATAGACCCCCCTACAGAAAACAAATATTAAAATATGCTCGTTGATTCCTAAACAAACAGTGAACAAAATTATGAATTATCAAATCTGAAACAATGCAATCTGAGGTTTTAAAAAAGAGTTATTTCAATTTGATATATTTATAAAATTATATATAAAACCCAGATTCTAGAATGATATTTATAGCTAATTGTTTAACTTTAATCGTTTTTTTGTAGGTGAAGGAGTGTGGACTTTATAACAACAAGAAGATTAATGGCTCAATCATTCAAGGCAGCCGATAGAGGTCAAAGGAAGGGTGGTGCTTTTCGTGGTCCCCCCCTCCAAGTTTTTTTGTTTCACCTTCTATTGGTCATAGTGCCCCAAGTGCTTCAAGTGAAACTTTATATGCTTCTCAGCCGACATTAACATATGATGTTGTTGCAGCAAGACAACAAGAACAACTAAGAAAATACCCTCTCTGGAAGTATGTAACCAAGAAGCAAGGGCCAAAGGCTGGTGCGGTAGGGAATGTGCTTTGGTCTTGTAATTTCTGCAAGGGTGAATTTAAGAGCACTTACTTTCGAGTTAAGGGCCATTTGTTGGGCCTTCCTTATGGAATTGTAGCATGCAAAAAAATTAGTCCTAAAGAAAGAATGGATTTGGAAAGGGAGGATGCAGTTGGCTTTGGGAATGTGGTGGCAGCAAGCAAGAAAACTAGTAAAAATGAAAATCCTCTTCCATTCTTGAGGAATGCTAATAGTAGTGGAGGTGGGAGAGAGGCTAAAATTTAGCCAACAAAAAAGAGGGCAGCCCAAACTTGTGGTAGTCCAATGGACAAGATTTTTCAGCGTGAGAAGCAAGATGAGGTTTTTTTTTTTTTTTTTTTTTTTTTTTTTTTTTTTGAAGTAAGAGACGATCCTTCTATTTCATTAAACCAAAAATAATGTTACAGCATATACAAAAAAACCTTACCTCTTCATGAACTCAGGAAATATCAAGGGTATTCTGCCATAGATATGACCCTCCCCTCTACCGAAAGCAATGCTAACCTATCAAATAATACCTTAGGTTGAACATTATGATTCTTTAACCAAATGTAAAACTCCGCTAACCCCCGACGTCATTGTCTCGAAAAGCCTGATAGGGCTAGTGGCCCCACAAAACAGCACGGCCAAATCTGACCGTCTATTCATTCTGTGAAATCAAACGGCCCAGAGAAATATCGCATTGCCAAGATGACCGATGGTTAATGCGCGATGGAGGGTGGTATTCCTTACCACTCTCTTGCCACGTGTTGGGAGCCTAATGGAATCGCTCCCAAAATTCCAATACCATTTACCGTTCAGAAGCCATGCGATCACCTCGAAACTGTCTTTTGTCTGGTTTTCCATTCCATAAGAGGATTGTAGGTAAATAGCCGCCGCCAGAAAGGACCAACCACCCTTCCCACGTGAGCTCACTTCGGAACTGAGAAGCAAGATGAGGTTGATCTTACAATGGCATTCTTTTTCTATCTCAACTTCATTTCTTTCAATGTTGCACAGTCTCCTTTGTTTACTGAGATGTGTCGAGCTCTAATTGATATGGCTCCTGTCGACCACTACGTGTCAACTACCCATAGCAGTACACCCCCTTTTTTCGCAAAAGGGATAGCGCTTTATCGATATGTTTGTGCCATTCGACAATCATCGTCAACCCGATCATGTTATGTTGTAAACCCAATCTGCATGTGTAAATTGTAAATAATTTTAGCAGATCTGAGTCATGTAGGTAAATTGCCTAGGGAAACCTAATTTTCTAGTGATAATCTACGCTCCGGAAAGTTTTTTGTCTCACCGATCCATATTCAGCAGAGTTTTCCTTCAGCGTAACACCAAAGCCGGAATGGATTTTGTCATTAGAATCTTAGGGGACTCCTAGTGTACTTGGTCGAGTCTATGTACAAGTAATTTGGAAATAATCCTAACTATTTGGTTAGATTATTTCAAATTGCTTGATCTGCTAGATTATGTGTGTCGCAAAATTGTGTAGTTTATGAGAGTTTATGTCAAATGGGATTTCCCCCTTGAGATGTAAAATTGTAAAAGTCATGATGTAAAGTGTCTTGAGGGATAGAAAATGTTTTATTCCCTTATAAGTCCTAGGTCCTAGGTGATTTTTCCAAAGGCTAAGTTCGAGGGTCCAGTAAAAATAATAAAAAAATTTAAAAATTTAAAAATAAAAATAAAATAAAATTTAAAAATAAATTAAAAATAAATAAATAATTTGAAAAAATAATAATAATAATTAAATAATTAAAAAAAATTGAAAAGTTTAACTAAAAATTGAAAATTCATTTCTTTTGGTGACTTTTAGTATCTATGTTTCACTTCTTTATAGTTAAATGCACTTAAATGTTTATTAAAGTTAGTTATATGAAAGTGGTAATTGGTTAGCATTTACATTGTATGGTTGTTTAAAACATTCAATCTTTAGAAATTTAATTGCTAGAACATTGCTAAAGCATTGTGAGTTTATTGAATAGCTTGTATTGCTTGAGATATTTGATGATAAATGATTACAAGGTTCATATTTCTGCAACATTTAATAAATAATCATTTAATCATTAACTCCATAAGGCATTGGTACATCAAGTTCTAAAATCAATCAGGTGCTAAATTGCCTTGTTGTGTCTCCCAACCCAACTGGTCCACAGTTGGTCTTCCTTATCCCATAGGGTCTACCCCCTTTAGCGTCGGGAGACGGCTTAAATGGAGAGATCGGAGAACAAGGTGACAACCCCCAGTCTAAGCGTTGTCGCGATGCCCAGACAATCTGTGTGACAACAGCTCCAATTGGGTATGTGCCTCCAAGTTCAGAGAAACTTAGAACCACATTGTTGGTTAAGGCAAGGAAGGAGGTGGATAAAATTCTACAACCTATTAAATCATCATGGATCTCATTTGGTGTCAGTATTGTTTCTGATGGATGGACAGATACAGCACGCCATCCTTTCATCAATTTCATGGTATATTCTCAAAATGGACCGACTTTCTTGAAAACAATTGATGCTCTTGGACAATACAAGGATGCACAATATATGGGTGAGTTGTTTATTAAAGTCATTGAAGATGTAGGTGTTGAAAGTTGTGTGCAAATCATCACAGAGAATGCACCTGTTCGCAAAGCAGCTGGCTTGATTGTGGAAACTAAATATCCACAAATATTTTGGATACCATACATTGTTCACTCTTTAAATTTAGCACTCAAATCTATTGCTTCAGATGTGACATGTATTGGCAATCTTATTGAGGATGCATGCCATATCCGAAATTTTGTGCAAAACCATACCAATGCTCTCACATTATATAAAGAGTACACACATCTATCATTGTTGAAGACTGTAGATACTCGGTTTGCTTCCTCATTCATCATGCTTAAGAGGTTGAAGGAGGTGAAGACTTCTCTTGGGGCCATGGTTATTTAAGATCTTTGGTCTTTTTGGAGAAAGACAAATCAAACTGCTTCAGAAAAGGTAAAGGACACAATGTTAGATGATGGTTGGTGGGAGAGAGTGGATCTTACCATAAAGATCAAGAACCCTATCATTTCTTTCTTACGGTTTGCAAACACGGACCAGCTCATCTTAGGAGAGGTTTATGAGGGTTGGGATTCCATGATTGAGTCTGTGAAGACTATTGTTATGAAGAATGAGTGCGCTGGATATCAGACATCAGCGGAGAGCTTATGGTCCACCATATAGGATATTCTTATCTCTAGGTGGGATAATAATTGCACACCTTTCCATTGCTTAACTCACTCCTTGAATCCCAAGTACTACAGTCAAGAGTGGCTCCGTGGTGGGACCTCACACAGATACCCTCCTCACATGGATGGAGAGATTTCATAAGGGAGGAAGATAGCATTCAAAATGATATTTCAGGATAGAGCATCTTTCCTTGAGGTGGAAGAAGGCTTGGTAGAGTTCTCCATTGGCACAGGAGATTTGGGGGGTATGATGTACTTGGAGATAGGGGGGTCAAAGGTGCCTATGCTTGGTGGCCAACTCATGGGGCAGCATGCCCTATTCTACAACAGTTAGCCTTGAAGGTCCTCCCTCAAATTTCTTCATCTTCTTGTTGTGAGAGGAATTGGAGCACTTATGGGAATCTATATAGTTTTAAAAAGAGCAAGCTTGAGCAATCAAGGCAGAGACGATGGTGTATGTGCACACCAACCTTCGTCTTATTTACAGGCAGAGACAGGAGTGGTTGAAGGGAAAGACAAAGATGTGGGATGTGTTTCCTAATGATATGGGCTTGGACAGCAATGTTGAGTTGGCATTAGCCAACATGGATCTTAATGACCCAGTGCTAGAGCCAGTGACTTTTGATGATGAACCAGAGTATCTTGAGGGGTCATCCTCCACACCAACAAATGCAGCAACAGATCTTGGATTGGGCATAGAGGAGGAGGATTGAGTACAGTCAGATGGCAATGGCATTAATGGTGACTATGACATAGAGGACATGGACTATTGATAGAGTGATGAGTCATGGACTTGTGGCTCACTGGCTAGTGACTAGTGACTTGTGAGTAATGACCAGTACTGAGCTATAATATTCCTACTTGTTTTGTATCTACTCATTTGTATTTTCCAATGGCATTCTCTCAGGACTCAGTATCTACTATCTATGTAAACACTGAACAATAATACATTTTGATTTTGATGGCTTAATGGAAAATCTGCATTTTATGGTTTTAATATCTAAGTTCTAAATTTATAGTTAGTACTTAGTAGTTTCTTATGTGCTTGTAAGTTGTACATGAACAATGAACATTGAATATTCAAGAATCAAGACCAAGCATATCACATTCTAATTTCTAAATAGTAAATTTTGATTCTATTTTTTTTTTAATGAACTATGAAATTTGAAGTAATTATATTTTAATTTGATTAGATAAGCTGCAACCTGCAATTTAATATGGATAAAAAACTATATTTCAGTATATATATATATATATAAAGTGTCCCTCGTGTCCTGTTTCCAGGTCACTGCACTTCGTATTGAATACTCGTATTTACGTGTCCTCCATGTCTCGTGTCCTCTTTTCATGTGACTTAGCCTATGATCAACCTAAACTTAGACATTTTGCCATATTAGCCAGTATATATACTAGTGCAATACATGCGATCCATGCATATGTAGCTATCATATGCATGTCTCGTATGCTTACTAATATTCAAATGTTCCTTGTAATTTGATGGGTCATTACAAAGCTTGAGCAGAGGTTGCAGGTAAACACAGGTTGCGAGGGATGCAAGTAAGAGTCGAGCGAAGTCTGAGAGAACAGACGGAGATAAACGCTAAACAAAGAACTCCATTCACGCTGGCAAATGTAAATAGAGCTGAGAGAACTAGAGAAAAAGTTGTAGGTGAGGTCAGAGTAGAGCGAGGGGGCGAGGTGTGAGACTCTTAATTTGGGATTTATAGTTAAATTTTAATGAATTATTCATGTTTACAGTTTACAGTCACTATACTCCATGAATTAATTTTCCTTCAATTTGAACTTGTCTCTTTCTCCATGTCTGTGAAAAACCTTTTTTTAGCATGAATCTTTGAAATTTCCCTATGCCACAATCACCATGACTTTAATACCATGTTAAATATATAAAAGAGACAATAACATATATGCAAGAGACAAGCAGGAGAGACTAGATGCTATATCAATGTGCTACTAAATTACTAGTGGTGTTGTCTATATTCATAGCAAGTTCCATTATTCATTTTAGGAACCAATCAACTAATTCACCAGATACATTAACATAAACATCATTTATTATATATAATTTATTTCACTTTATGACATTATTACGTTTGTACATAACATTTGTTACTCTTGCAATAAACATTACAATGGCTAACTCATCTTTATTGCTTAACGTAAATAGATGGGATGGTAATACTCTTTGTGCTCTGTAAATAATAGTGATTATGATATACATTAATGACAGGTCCCACAACATTCTTAATTTCTAGACTATTAATTTGTGATTTATAGTTAAATTTTAATGACTTGTTCATGTTTACAATTTTATTAGATTTTACTTTTAGTCTTTAAAGTTTCGTTTCTACTTAAATTTTGAAATGGTTCATCATGCATCATAAAAGGATTATGTAGACAGTAGTATATTGTAGGTTGTAGCAAACTAATAGTACTTCATAAGTTCTTGACAATGGGCATTGATGACGAGATTTGCTTTTGTGATGCACAGTGATGATTAGATAGTATTTTATTTTGTAATTTGAATTTCAAAGTTAGTAATAGTTCTAATTTTTATATTTTATTTTATCATTCATGTTCATGTTGGATTACTAAATTTATTTTAATTTTAATTTTTTAATAAATATAAAAATTAGTTGTTGCACTTGTCATCCCCAACCTATTGTCCCCTGAAAATTTGGGGTTGTACTCTAGTTGTCCCAGAAACTCGTCTCCCCATACCCCCGGTTCCCCTATCCCCATTGTCAGTGCAACATAGATTCAAAGAGACCCTTCTTGGGCTTTTGAATCATGTAAAAAGGTCAAGTATTGATTCAAATATGATTTATGTATCCTCCACACCAAGTTGACCAAAGGACACATACTCGACCTCACATGCAGCCTATAAATACAAGCTAGTCGAAGTCATTTGGAGCATTACCACTCAAGCTAGTTCGATAGAGTAGTTGCGAAGTGTGAAATCTAAAGCCAAGAAGCCAAAGGAAGTGCGAGTTTTTTGGAAGTCTAAAGAGAAGAAGAAAATCGAACTTTTGGTGCCTCTCTCTCTATCTGTTTCATGCCCTAGATTGGCATATCGAAGTCTTCCAAGTTTCACTAATGCCAGAAGCTACCTGATGTCGGGAGTTGTTGCCTAATCAAAGTTGCTGGAAAGAGGTCGAAGATTTGGGAGGTTGACTTGGTGTGGAGGGAAGGTCTGGTCTTTGTCTAGGGTGAAGAGTCTCAAAGAATACTATTAAAAGGTCGATTTTTCCCCTCGAGGGGGGTTTTTCTCTGGCATAGTGCTTACATCCTGTGTCTCTTGTTTTGTGATCTTCATACACACATAATATATTAATTGCTTGATGAAAGATAAGATAATAAAGAAGTAAAAGAAACCAATACACTCACAAGTAATTATCAAGAAAGGAGAATCAAACCCTAACATAACCGCTTTGATTTTTCAACATGGTATTAGAGCTAAGGTCAAGAAGAGCCGAAGATCACGTTGTTGGCATGGATTCTCCCTCTTTGATGAACTACACAAGAATGGGTATCAACATTTTCTGGAAGCTGGATCAAGAAGGTCATCTACTACTTATTCAACAACGTCAAAAGTCAAGGATTCTTGGTTACTCTTACAGGATCTCTTAATAATGGCAATGCATGGATCATTGATAGTGGAGCATCGAGACACATGACAAGAGAATGTAAGCAACTTCATACACTATCAAAGGAGCCATCTTCTGATGCAGTGGAATTGGGTGACAACAAAAGCTATGTTGTTAGAGGCTCGGGATCAAAATCGTTGAAGCTGGATAATCGATCGAAGCTGCACCTCAACATTATTCTATATGTTCCAGGTTTGAAAAAGAATTTTCTTTCTATTCCTTGTTTAGAAGATAAAGGGGAAAGAATTGTTTTTGTTGATGGAAAAGTATTGGTTTGGGGAAAAGACTCTCGCATTGATAAAGCTAGGGTTATTGGAGTTAGTGAAGGAAGTCTTTATAGGGTCATTACACCACCTCCTCAAGCTTTGGTTCATATGGAAATAAGTCCCATTGAATCGTGGCATACGAGGTATGGTCATCTACATTATAAGGTCATCCCTACTCTTAGTCAACTGGTTCATGGAATTCCTAATATGAAGTTAGATCATGAAGGTGTGTGCAAGAGATGCTCTTTGGAAAAACATGCAAGAAAACCATTTCGTAATAGTGAAACTAGTTCTAAAGAAATACCAGACCTCATCCATTCCGATGTGTGTGGGCCCATGTCTGATAAATCACTTGGAGGTCATCTCTACTATGTAACATTTATTGATGATCATTTTAGAAAGACATGGCTCTACCTCTTGAAAACAAAAGATGAAGTATTTGATAAATTCAAGGAGTTTAGGGCTAAGTGAGAACCCTAACCAAAAGAAAGATAAAAACTCTGAGGTCTGACAATGATGGGGAATACACTTCTAAGGAATTGATTGCATATTGTTAGGAAGCAAGTATTAAGAGGGAGCTCATTGTTCCCTATTATCCCAAACAAAATGGATTGGCCGAAAGGAAGAATAGGTCAATTGAAGAAGGCTTTTGAACTATACTCCTTGATTAAGACCTACCAAAGTTCTTATGGGGAGAAGCAGTGATCACAGTCGTATACATTCAAAATATAAGTCCTCATAAGAGTCTTGATAATACAACACTTGAACAAGTATTCACAGGAAAGAAGCTGAGTGTGGATCACCTCCGAATCTTTGGAAGTCTAGCATATATCCATGTTCCAAAAGACAAGCGAAAAAAGTTGGACTCTACAAGTATCAAAGGAATACTCGTTGGATATAGTCTCTCTTTAAAAGCATATAGAATCTACATCAAAGAAGGTAGATATATTGAAGTAAGCAAGGATGTCATATTTGATGAGAATCAAGCATACAAGAAATCAAAGGATATTACTATTGTTTTGATGACGAAGAAGTTCCCATATTTGAAAAAAAAAAAATCATCATCAAAACCCTACTGCAAACCTTGAAAAAGAAGAACCAAGTGAGCATATTCAATCAGTGGCCATCCCAACCACAAGGAACAAACCAAATTGGTTGAAAGCTACATTGGAAGATGGTGAAGAACATGAAGTTGCGAAAGGAACCTTCAAGGAGAGAAAGAGACCAAAGAGATATTTTGATTCTGTTGCACAGATGATGAAATTGATTGAAGTCGAACCATCTACATTCAAGGAAGTTGCACGTCAAGAGGTTTGGAAGACAACAATGCAGGAAGAATATCAATCCATCATGAAGAATGAGATCTGGGAAATCGTTCCTAGACCTGGTGACAAATCGGTTGTCACATCTAAATGGATCTATAAGATCAAACATGCAGTTGATCGAAGTATAGACAAGTATAAAGCAAGATTTGTTGCAAGGGGTCTCCCTCAAAAGGAAAGCATTCATTATGAGAAAACCTTTGCCCCTACAGCAAGGTACACTACCATTAGATTGTTAGTTTCAATCTCTGCTACAATGGGGTGGAATATCCATCAAATGGATGTGAAGACCGCATTTTTAAATAGGACCATTGATGAGGAAGTGCACATCGAACAACCTGAAGGCTTTGAAGTTAATAGCAGGGACTCTCATGTTTGCAAAATTAAGAAGGCCCTTTATGGTTTGAAGCAACCACTTAGGGCATGGTATGGAAGGATGGATGCATATCTGCTTAGAATTGGGTTCATGAAGAGTTTTACTGATCTGAATCTCCACATCAAGGTCGTGAATGATGAACCTATCATTATTCTACTATATGTGGATGATCTATTCATCACAGGTGTGGAGCGAAGAATTCAAAAATCCAAGAAGATGGTGGCAGTTGAATTTGGAATGAAGGATCTAGGACTGATGCACTATTACCTAGTTCTAAGTATGGTAGAGACCTAGGGAGATTTATTTGGGGCAAGGAAATAACATCATCAAGTTGTTGCAGAAATTTGGGATGATGGATTCCAAGCCGATGACTACTCCTATGATCACCAATCTCAAGAGGTTGAGGGACTCTAACTCTAGTCTCGTGGATCCAACCTTCTATGGACAATTGGTGGGTTCCCTAATGTATCTAGTAAAAACTAGGCCAAATATATGTTTTACAGTAAACATTCTTAGTCAATTTCATTTGGAGCCCTGTCATGATCACTGGATAACTGCTAAACATATACTGAGGTATCTTCATGGCACTATATATCACTGCCTAAAGTATGATAGTAAGGAAGTCAAGCTAACTAGCTTCACAGACCTTGATTGGGGTGGCAGTGAGACCGATGGAAGAAGCACTACCGAAGGATGTTTTAGTCTGGGAATTTCTATGATCTCATGGATGAGTAGGAAGCAAGATCCCATTGCGTTAAGTAGTGCTGAGGCAAAATATGTGGCTGCATGTGAAGTAGGAAAGGAGGTTCTTTGGTTAAGAATTCTTCTGACAGATTTGTTCGAGAAGTCTTTGGGTCCTACTATGATTAATTGTGACAATGAAAGTTGTATCAAGAGGTCTGGAGATCTCGTCTTCCATTCGAGAACAAAGCATATCAATAATAAGTTCCACTTTTTAGGAACTTGGTACAGGACAGGATCGTGAAGTTGGAGTAGGTCTCGACAGATGAACAGGTGGCAAACATACTAACAAAGGCTCTTTCAAATAAGAAGTTTGAGTATCCGAGAAACCTACTAGGTTTGGTAGACATTGTTGATTGTATTGATGATAAGGAAATGGAAGAGATTGAAGAGGCTTTTCGAGTGAAGCTTTGCCTTGGAGGACATTTGTCCGACACTTTGTGCTGATGTCTAGGTCCCAAAGTAGGGAAGGTGGCATGGGTCGTAGAGCTCTGACCATGGATACACACCTACGCCCTTGGGTTGGTGGTTAGCAAGTAAGCCTGATGGTACCTAGAGGGGCTAAAAGCTTGAGTCCACCTTATTCTCACTTGGATAGATTGCTCTGGTCAGGAATCTAGTCTGTGGCATTGTGGTGCCTAAGCTGTTGAGAGATAGAAGGATAGATTACCATGTTCACGAATCTAGTCCATGGCATTGCAGCACCTAAAGTTATTCATTGTTCATATAGTTTGAGATCATATATTATATATGTATATGATGAATACCTCCCTGGTTAAGAGGAAGTGTTGGAAATTGTAACTAGGTTCGGTCTTCATTTAATGTATTTGAATCATCATGAAATGTACTTGTCAAAAGAATAAAGAAAAGAATTTTTATTATTGTAACAAATGCCTTATTAAAGCATGGGTTTCATGCTTGGGTCATCATTATATCTAGTCAAAGTCCCCATTGTGGACTCTTAGGACTAATATTGAGTTTATAGAGTCATTATACATTCAAAAAGACCCTTCATGGGCTTTTAAATCATGTAAAAAGGTTAGGTATTGAGTCAAATATGATTAATGTATCCTCCACACCATGTCGACCAAAGGGCACTTATTTGACCTCACATCGAGCCTATAAATACAACCTAGTCAAAGTCATTTGGAGCATTATCACTCAAGCTAGTTCGATATCTCAAGAGTAGATAGGAAGTGTGAAATCTGAAGCCGGGAAGCCAAAGGAAGTGCAAGTTTGGGGAAGTCTAACGAGAAGAAGAAAATCAAACTTTTGGTGCCTCTCTCTCTCTCTCTCTCTCTCTCTCTCTCGTGCCCTAAATTGGGAGATCGTAGCATTCCAAGTTTCATTGATGCCAAAAGTTGTTGCCTAGTTGAAGTTGTTGGAAAGAGGTCGAAGATATGGGAGGCTAACTTGGTGTGGAGGAAAGGTCTGGTCTTTGTCTAGGGTGAAGAGTCTTAAAGAATACTATTGAAAAAAAGAATTTTCTTGACTAGGTTTTCCCCTCAAGGGGAGTTTTGCCCTGGCATAGTGCCTACATCTTGTGTCTCTTGCTTTCTAATCTTCATACACACATAATATGGTAATTGCTTGATGAAAGATAAGATAATAAAGAAGTAAAAGAAGCCAATACACTCACAAGTAATTATAAAGAAAGGAGAATCAAACCCTAATATAACTGTTTTGATTTTCCAACAGTTCTCACGACAATTTTTCAATCTTTCCATCTTCTCTTTTATCATCTCACTTCATTCCTTGTCTCATCAACACCCCGCAACATTTTTTGGCATCATTGCCAGGGAAGATTTTATCTCATTCTAAGCGCTTCAACGACATCTTTTTAAACTTTTTCGCCATTCATTAGCCCATCAAGCGACACAACATTTTTTGGCGCTCATCTTTCAACATTCTTCATCTGTTCATCACCTTATCCTTTGTTATCTCACTAATCCTCTCATCTTGTTCATCTACACCTTTAACACTTGGACAATTAGGCTTGTTTCCTGTTTGGGTGTCGACTCCACTTGTTCAACCATTCACAAGAGCTTACTCTAGAAGGAATTTTGGTAGCTTGGTTAACCCCGCACCCGATCTTGAAAGGGTTCCAAGAGCCTAGTTAAACAAACCACATTCTAGAAAGAAATTAAATTTTCTCAAACAGGAAGCTCTCCTTGATCTCCACTTGGTTTTCATTAATCTCGCCAATCAAGACATCATGGGTGATTATTACAGGCCTTGCAACTTCACAAATGTCTAAGGGTATCCTCACAACCTTCCAGATGAGTCTACCATGAGCAAGCTCCCGGCATTTCAAGGAAACAATGCCATCAATGTTGAAGCCAGTGTTCCATGGGGACGTGTCCCCCGGGGTCGGGTGCATGCACCCCGCGCACCCCACACACCCGAGACGAGGGGACATTTGGGGAAACACTTCCCCACATCCCCCTTTTGGGGAGACATAGGGGGGGACATTTCCCTTGTGTGGGGGACGCGACTCCCCAAAAGGGGGGTGCATAGAAAATGGGCTATGCATCCCCCCTTAAATTTGCTTGTAAACAATGATTTATGAGAGCGGAAACCTAGTATTTGACCATATTGCCCTACTAATGCTATGCAATTCATGGTAATGTTAAATTCTTAAAGAAAAAGTGACATTCTCCTTTATCTTTCATTTTCATCCTTTTACTTAAATTTTTAACATTACCATGAAATGGCTCAAGATGTTTGAGAGTGGTTCTGACCTCATTGGATTTCATATGGAGAAAGTAGAATTTTAGATCTCACTCAAAATCCAGTAGACTTTACGGTTTTTCAGGAATTCAGGATTTGATGGATTGCAATGTTTCCATTGCATTTTGTCATGTACAAGGGTATGGAATTAGTATTTAATCAAGAGCACCAAGCCCTTTGTGTACTTTAGAGTGACATTCAGACTCATCACTCCATTGTTTTTGAGTTTTAGTTATATCAATTTATTATTCCAGTGTTCATATTTCAGTATCTATTATAATCTATTTTGCTTAGTACTAATTAGATTATAGAATGATGAATGAAGAATTTTAATTTTAAATCAATTTAGAATCTAGAATGATAAATGATGAATTTAATTTTTAAATCAATGTAGATTCTAGAATGGTGAATAATGAATGATAAATATGGATCAGAGTATTTCATTATTTAATTCAATTATGTATGTATCATTGTATTTATGCTTTCATTATTGAATATGAATTTGATATATATATATATATATATATATATATATATATATATATAATAAGAAAAGAAAGTATATACCCTGACGTCCCCTCATCCCCCCTAAATTTCCCTAAAATTTGAGGGTACTCCCACACGTCTCCCTTATGCTTCTCCCCGCACCCGCGTCTCCCCATCCCGGAGTCTGGGTGGAACATTGGTTGAAGCCCATATTAAAAAGTTCAACACATTTGTGGAAAGATTCACTCACTCCACTACCCACAACCATAAAGATGGCAGGATGAAATCATTTGTTTTTCGTTGAAAGATAATGCACTTGACCGGTTTCATGATAAAGCAGATAATGCATTGACTCTTTGAGATCCCTCACTGATGCATTCAAAGACAAATATGGGGATAAAAGGGAAGGAAAGTAGTTAGTCAAAGAATTGAATACTATAAAGAAAAGAGAGAATAAAACAATCAAAGAATTCAACCAAAGGTTTAGTGGTCTTCTAAGGGATATGACTCAAGATTATCAGCCTCTCGACAAAACATTTTTGGAGCAATATCTTGAAGCTTTTAATGGTGACACTCAGTATGAGATTAGACGTGCCATGCTTGCCACTTTAGCCACTACCCAGAATACAGTTGAGGAATTGGAAAAGGATAGGAAAGCTTCAGGTAAATCCAAGGTCCCAGATTTTGATAGAGGTCCTGTAAAATCTAAAGGAAAGGAAATAAAATAAGAAGAGCCCGATTCAATTAAAGAATTAACTCGGGTTATCAGGGAAATGAAGATAGAACATGCCATACAAATAAGTGATATGCAAAATTAATTAATCCAAATTGAAAGAAGTTGAATGCAAAGTTTGCCGCCCAGAAATAACAATAATAACAGAGGTAGCAACAATCCTTGGCCAAGAAAAACTCCTTCTAATGATCAGAGGCCTCCCACACTACTTGAATCTACTAATATGGTTGACGAGCAATCCCTTTTTGCAGACCTTATGAAAGTCTCCACGAGGAAAGTACATGTGTTTGGTAGAAGAATTTTAGATGAAGGAGCAAATCAACAAGTAAATAATGCAGGGCAAGATCCTCCTAAAGAAAGCCGATGTGCTAATATGACTTCTTCATCGTTCGTCATAAATAAATTCAGTGAAGAAAAGAACCCGATCACTCAAGTATATGGTAAAAAACATCTCAAGAGAAAATTTTAGAAATTACTAAAAGTAAGGGATACACCTAACAGAGGAAAAGCAAAATCAAAATCAAAACAAACAAGTTGCTTCTGAAAGGTACAAGTCAGGATTGAAAGTGGATTGGGCCATATGGATTAATAGCATTAAGATGTTTGTCCCAATGCTTGAACATTTAAAAATTCCATCCCAAAGGGCATCTTTCTTCAAGGCTTTGGGTATGTTTCAACAGGGTAATGTTGATAATGATTCTAAGGATGAGGAAATTAAGTTGAAATATTTAAACTGCTACATGACAAATGGTAATCATCAACCCTTCTTCGTGACTTTAGACATAAATGATTGTATGCTCCACAATTGCATGCTTGATTCTAGTGCATCTACGAATGTTATGACTAAGAAAGTTATGGAACAACCGAACTTAAGAATATCTAGTTTGCTCAATGGATTCTAAAAAGGTTAAAGTCATTGGTGTGATTAAAGATCTACAGGTCTCCTAGGTTGATTACCTGTACAAGATCATCACCATGGACATAGCAGTAATTGATGCACTAGATGTATGGGGAATGCTTCTTTCCAAAAACTTTTCAACTGACTTAGGTGGGTCTATTCAAATGGATTTATCTTACGCCACTATTCCCACAATAGCTGGTGGTATGGTCAAATTATACAAAGAAGAAAGAAGATATAACGTCGAAGTTCTAAAGAGATTGGAAAATGGTGAAGAGGTTGTGCCACAGGGTCATCCTCCATATTTTGAGTCGGAATTTGTCTAGCCAATTTATCACTTTTCTTCATTCCATCACCCATCCCCTCCTCCAAGCAAAAAGAGAAGCAAGTCTCAGTTTGACAGAGATATGCAGTGCAGTGATGAACAATTACATCGAACAAAGAGGGTCAAGTTTCAGCAAGGAACATCTGATAAGCAACCTATTGATCGACCATTGAACAAGCAGATGTCTGAGATTGTGCCACATCGATGACATCAGATGCCATATGGCATCGTTTGTATAGTATCTCTAACCCTACTCCTTTTTACTTCATGTCGTTAGCTAGTTTTATTTCACGCATTTATGTTATGACTTCCATATTTCAGTAGATTTTTCTATTCCAACAGGATGTACTATATATGCATGATGATTTTGAATTTGAATAAATATCTCTTTGATGGAATTTTGTTTTCTTAGATGCAGGATTCTAGGATTCTCATTTACTTCATGGAAGCAATGTGTCCCCATATGGAGCCATATGTTGCACACTTTTTGTCAAAGTTCCAAGAAATCAGATATGCCAAAAAAAAAATCAAAGGATCGGATCATCAATCATCAATTCATTCAATTTTTGTAAACCCATTCTACAAATTTATAATGTAAATGATGCTAGTAAGACCATGTATGTATGTAACAACTTGGGTAAGCCTATTATTTTGGCAAGAGTTTCATCCTAGGAGGTTTTTCGTCTCACTAACTCATGTGTGTTTCTAAACACGGATGGTCGGCAGATATTTTCCCTCCAACCTGACCCCAAAGCTAGGGAGGAATTCTTCATCAAAGTCTAGGTGAGTCCCAGTGTTTTAGTCAAGTCTTATGTAAAATTGGTTTGGGAATAATTTAAACAAGTTGGCTAAATTATTTTATTACAAATCACTTGGTTTACTAGATCATATTGCATCGCAGAATTAGGTGTGTAATTTGAGAGTCTATACTGAACGGATTATTCCCCTTTGAGGGTTGATCGTAATTATCTTATGTAAACAATATTTCAATGCATGGTCCCTCATACTTAGACACCATAGCTAAAATATTAGAGGGTAAAAAAATTATTAATCCTCTTACGTGTAATTTAATTAAATTTTCTAGCAAAAATAAATTAAAATCCTAAGACAAAAATTTAATTAGAGTCAAAATTAAATTCTTAGATAAATTAAAATCTCCAAGTAGAAAAATTCGTGGGTATCAAAGAAATTAATTTTTGAAGGTCCCCCACCAAAGGAATATTGGAAATCTCAATAAAAATTGGACCCTTGGACCTTAGTGGTTAAGTCAAAATCAATTTCTTTAGGAAATTTTCTCAAAGTTATTAATTTTGAGCTAATAAAAAATAGGTTAAATGAGAAATTTGAAAATTCCTCAAAAATAAATATTTCCAACGGTGGAGATTAAAAGATAATCAAATATCTTTCGACGATCGAGATTATTTTGATGAGGATCAAGCCAACTAGTCGTTATTTTTCCACTTAGAGGATTTATCTATAAATTAGGAGTCATTTGACTCTTAAGCCATCTAATGTTTCGCTAAGAAATTTCTATAGAAAAATTGATGTAACGCTACTATCCCGCTGGGAATATTTTTTGAAACATAATAAAAACTTTGGGGTGCAATTCGAGGTGTTTATTGTCTACTGATTTGTGATATGTGCTGGGTACGAGCTTTCCTATATTGTGCTTAAAAATTTAAAAGTTTATTTATTCATAAGATGGTGATAAGAACATTCTACTAGTAGATTTTGAGTCTAACTTAGGTGATGTGGTTCGCCATATGTCTAACAAGCTTTCTTGAAGAAAATATATAGTGTTTGCAAGTTCCCCAATCCTTGGGCTCCAAGTTCACAAACTGTGGATGTAGGCTGACATTGTTTGGACTCTAAATATTTTTATGGTTTATCTAACTTCGCTAAGGCTATAGCCTGCATTTATTTTCCAAAGTATATTTAGCCATTTATCAAAAAAAATCTCAAAATCCTTTTCAAATGCATTGTATATTTGTACATTTGTAAATAACTTTTGTATAATATATTTTTGTAAGTTATTTTTTCTAACTGGGGTTTTGGGGTTTTGAGATCTTTTGTATATAGTAGGATTTTGGATGTTTTTATCTCTATTTTTTGCAGGTGAGATCAAGTGGAAAGAGTTGGAATAGAGCTAGATCTAGGCCCTTAAGGGTAGGGACTAGCCTCTAAAATTTTTTGCAGGGCCAACCATTGAAGAATTTGTGGTAAAATTCATATCTGAAGCAAATTAAATTATTCAAAGTTGGGGCTTCAAGTTTTAGGGCTCCCAAGCCCGAATCTACCTCCTTAAGGCCAACATCTTCCTCCTAAGCCCATGTGTCACCCTTCCTTCCCTCTGTGTGAGGGGTTTCAAGCCTCTCTGAGGCTGGTCGTAGGCTCTAAGGCCCTCGGCCTTCTTCCTCTCCCCATGTGTCTTAGTTTTCAGGGCCTTTTTGGCCCAGCTGTGAGGCCTAAAGACCTCAGCCTCCCCTTCCCTCTCCTTCCTACAGTTCTTTCCATTCTTCCCCCCTCGCTTGGCCCTCCCTCCTCTCCTTTCCCTAGCCACAGCCCTCCAAGGGCTTACGGCTAGCCTTTAGGGTTTCATCTCCCTTCGCCAGAGGCTTTAAGACCTTGCCCAAGCCCTCGATCTCCCTCTTGCCAAGGTTGTGGCCCTTCTGGGGCTCCTAACCCTAGCCGCTAGCCCTTAGAGGGATTTCTCCCTTCAACGTCAGGCCTTCTTGGCCTTTTCCCTCCTCCTTTCCCTCTTTCGTGGCCTCCTAGGCCATCTCTAGCCCAACGCCAACCATTTTGCACTCCATCACTAAATTTTTACGATTGAATGCTTGATGTGTTTTGCAAAGAAATTGGCTCAAAAATTTGTGTTTTCACATGGCAACTTCATTGGAAAATTTTGGGCAATCTGGCAAATGTGCTACAAGGCCTTAGACCTAAGGTTTGCTCTCTAAACCTTCACTTTATCTCTATTTTACTTCAGTTGTGATAAATTTTTCATAACAGTGATATAAGTGCCCTTAAATCACATCTAAGTGGTCTTAACATCTTAATAATTTCAGGGTTAAATTTTGTTAGTGTCTTGGCTACTTGGAATTGCATATCTAGCCTAAGATCCAATCATTTGCTTGCTGGAAAATCACTGCATAACTGAATAGATAAGATCTGATATCTTCTTAATAAAAAATGTTAAGAAGGCCTAAAAGCTCATGATTGCCCATTAAAGTTTTGGGCATATTTTGGCATAAGTTAATGTACTAATAATTCGTTATTTGCATAATTTTCTCACTGTTGTAATAAGTATTTTAGATATGATATATCAGTAAATGATTCATCATAAGAAGGATAACTAACTGGTGTATCCATTTGGCAAGTCATCAGGTTATTCCTTGGTCATCTTATGTTTGCAATTGTTTGGAAAATTTCTTGGTTGGAAGTGACCTACTCACTATTGTCCTAACTTCATCATAAGTGGCTCTTTTATGATTAAATTGGCTCATGGTGGTTTATGTTGTTGAGTTCTAACAATTGTTTGTCTTGTGTAAGATCAAAGTCTTGTTAACTTGGCACTAAACCACTCAAACATCTAAGCTCTTAATCTCCCAATCTTATTTATGGCTACGTCACTTTGCATTGAGATCTAATGACATTGTGGCTGAAACATTAAGTTCAAATTATAACCTTGTGCTCTTTAACATTGTTGTCTATCTTGAGCAAGCGTGCCACAAGTAAGTGTAATGTTAAATCATTGATTTGTCTGCCGCCATAGGTATATTGTTTATCGATTACTCATGGTTTAAAACGTGAATTTTCCCCGAATTGTAATTTCCCCCCTCCACCGATTAATCTCATTTTACTTTGTAAATTGGTGATTTCGTTTGTAAGTTTGGTTATTTTGTTGTGAAATTGGTAACATCTGGCAAGATTTCATCCAATTTCTCCCACAAAGATCCAGGATCAAATCCTGGTGTTTTCGTTTTCAAATAAGGTCTATGATGGGGAAAGAAGGCAAAGCTAACCATGTCGAGCCCAAAGCACCGAAAATGTTGAGATTTAGCCCAATATCCAATAGCAGTTTCAGTAGGTCAGTTGGCGTGATCTCTTCCACCATTGCACCAACTACCACGATGTCGTGGCTTTGTTCATTTGCTCAAAATTTCAATGGAAACCAGGTGGAAGACGGTGGGCTCTCCTTCTCTGTTACAGAACAACTAAACTCAGAGGCACCAGGTGGAAGACGGTGGGCTCTCCTTCTCTGTTACAGAACAACTAAACTCAGAGGCCACAACCTTGCCAGCAGACAGGGAACCAATTTTTAGAGAATATGTGTGGCAGGAGTTGATGTGCCCTTCTTTCTGAAGGAAGAGTTCAAGAATCGTAATTGGAGAGTCGGGGTTTACAGCGTCTAGCTACAGGACAAATAGAGTTGGCTTTTGAAGATAATCCAGTGGTACTTCACCTGCAAAGGAAGGTTCAACTGACGTTTTTACATACAGCAAGGCAGGGAATACTTGACATTCCCACTGTCAGTGATTTTGAAAGAAGCAAGGTCCAACATCTCCATTGTCAGGAATTTTCAGGAACAGGGGTTGACATATCCGTTGTCAACGATTTTGAAGGGGAGCACTGACGTCTCGTTGTCAGCGAATTTTGGCAAAAGAAATATTTCCATTCCCACTGTCAACAAATCTTAAAAAACAAGAAGAAAGGAAATGTTGATAGGTAATTTTTCAACAAAATCTTCAACTCGGGAAACCAACGAAGCTGACAGCGACAGTATCAACAAATTTCACCAAGAAGCCCGAGGGAAAAGGAACTCTAACAGAAAAGCAGTTTTTGGTGAAGGATTGAACCTGTTTGCAGAGGGACATGTTTGCCAATGAGGATTCAGTTCTATCAGTCAAGGACTTGTTTCTATTTTCGAGGAAGATATTCTGAAGATACTTTTTCTTAACCTATATGTTAGCATGTTTTCCAGCAGATATTTTATTTTAGAAAAAACTTAATGTAATTAAAGATATTTTCCACATGTATGAACTTAGAATATTTTGATATTTTTGGATTATTGTAATTAAGTTTGAAACTAAAATCTGTTGAAATTTGGTACCGGAGGACAGGTGGTTCTCTTAGGGTTTGATCTTTGGCCTAGGGAAAAGTGTCCAAAAGATTTTAATTTTTCTCCTAAAGTGACTTTATAATTTTTATAAAGTTAAAATCTAATTTAAAAGTGACTTTAAGTGATAAAGTTACTAAGTCTAAATATAAAGTGACTTTTATAAAGTCAATGAAAAATTAGAAAGGAAAAGTGACTTTGGAAAGAAATGACTAAGTGGGTCTTTATTAAAGTGGGGTGAATTAAAAAGTAGAAAGTGAGATTTAAATGAGCATTTAATCTCAGCCATTGATCTAAATCTATTTCAGCCATTGGATTTAGGGATCACCCAAAAGTCACTTGGATCACCCAAAAGTCATTTGGAGTTATATTAAGGGAGGAAAAAGAGGAAAAGATCACATTCGATTCAATTCTTTCATGAGCAGATTGAGAGAAGGAGAGCAAGAGAGCAAGGAA
>APFE031438338.1:46669-62951 GCA_000404065.3 Pinus taeda
CTGATTTTTATTTCTACAATTTCCAGCATTCTGTAAATTTTCCAGAATTTGTGTTTTCAGCAAAATTTATTTTTTTCCAGCTTGTTAAATGTATGGTTATGGGTAAGGGCATTTAACTACATGGGAGAAATAAGGAGAAACTGAAAACCGGGGTGGGAAAACAGAAATTTTAACAAAATCCTATGATCAATTGATGTAATTTCTATAAAGACAATTTCTAAAGAATGGAAAAGGGTTGCTTTTTATTGTAAAAACATTAGCATTCTGGTGTATTTGAGCAAATCTTAAATATATTGCAGTTTTGATGAGCATTTGCAGAAAATTCATGTGGTGTGGTTCCCTGTTCGTTATTTCTCTATGTATAAAAAATCTTCTTCATGTCTGGAAACTTGAGATTCTGAGATTGGGATTCATTCATGCTCATTTCTCGTATTTCTCAGTCATTAGTACTTGTTGCTTCTATCAGTGATAATTTTCTTTTCTTTTTAGTTTTCTTCTTCTAAATATCTCAAATCATCAAAGGAGTGATTTACTATCTTGCTTTTTGTGTCTTGCTCATTAGATCTGTAGCATCATTTGATAAAACTAGACTCCATGCCCAATTGTGTCTTTTATATACCGCCCAACCAAACTTCATCCTACAAACTAAATCTGGCCATAGAGCTTAAAGTGTAAAACCTACTACTACAGTGACCTAGAGTAGTTGTGTTTTAAAGAGAAATCCCTCTCCAGGTTGAAGGGCCATCTTTCAACATCAAAGAGGTTCGAGATTACCTTAGAGGATTTCCCGCAGTCGGGTTTCCTCTAAGAGATACCATTTTGGCGTCATTGTCGGGGAGGTGAAATTTCATGTCAAATCATCTCTGGGAGAACAACAACGATCAAATCTGCTCTCTGATGGTGAACAGAGGACAAACACGGAAAGGTTGTGCGTCATTCACCTGGCGACTCCATTCTCAACATAATCTGGAGCTCAAAACTTTCATGACGACTACAATGGATGAAGACTCAATTGTCTGAAGAACTATTTGGTGACTCCAATGTCAACGAGATCCAGAAATTGAAGCATCACTGGCAACTCCACACTTCAAAGATGATTCCCTTGGAGGCTTATAGATCCGCAAGATATGCCCTTATGGATCGCTCTCATATTCCTGTTTTCTGAATTGCATCCCTCGCATAGATTGGCAAAATTGTTTGCCAAAGCTTAATGATCAAGAAAGGGATGATGTTGGTTTACATTTGATCAAATTTCATTTGCATATTCATAAGTTAGGAGTTTACTTCCCTAAACACTGCCTCATGTAGATGTTTATGGCTACCCTCGAAGAAGATGCAAGATCATGGTATGAAAGACTACAACCTGGTAGCTTGTATTCTCTGAAGGATTTCCACCCAACATTCTTTGAGCTTTATAGAGAAAATTACCCTCCCTTATTGTTGTTTGAAGATTGTTGTGAAAACTATGAAAAATTCATTCAATATCTAGAAGATGGGAAAATCTGTCAAACCCTATGTGAATATTCATCCCAACAACAAATTGCAGTTTCCTCCTTGGATGAAATAGAATTAGATCAGGATCTTAAATTTGAAAATTATAATTCTTCCCTTGAAATTGATGAAAATGTTCAGATTTTAAGTGAGCAAGAAAAAAGTAATAATATTCAGTCAGTAATTTCTATAGATTAATTAGCTCTTGTTTCAGTCATGGAAGATGAGCAAGTTCTTGCAGACTGTTTCCAAAATGGGAAGTTCATTCATGATCTCATGTCTCTTGAAGATATAAAATCAGAAAATTCAGGAAATCAAGATGATGTTTTTGTTGAAACATATGAACAACCATCCTCAGTCACTCTTGTTTTGCAATACATGGCTCTTCCATGTTTCTCTGATATACATGAATATAATCAAGAATCCATGTTGCAGCCAATCTTTTCTTGTCCAAAAAAAAATTTTTTGCAACATTATGACAGTCATCAAATGGAGGTATTTGAGAAAGAAAATGTAGTTGGAGGAGTTCCATATCAGTGTGACAAAATTTGGCAAAACTGTAAAATCAATTTTGATTCTTATGAGGATCCTTTCGCAACAGGTTTGAAGTCAAAAAATAGGCCCAAATTTTCAAATTTTGTAAATATCAAATTTATTTTCAGATCTGCTTTTGAGTTATCATTAAATAGGCTATTCAGTTGACTCCAAAATAAAGACATACAAGGTTTTCAATCGATTGACAAGATGCTTGCATGGTTGCACTGGGTGTTTGACTTCACCTAATAAGTAGTCATCTATGTCGCAGGAAACGTGGTATAGAGGTCCGTTTCCGTACGGAAACAGGTACGAAACGCGGAAACGCGTTTGGTATGGCCATGAAACGCATTTCCGGCCATACTGCCACATTTCCCGAAACGGAAACGTGGCCAGTATGGCCAGAAACGCGTTTCAAGGCCATACGACCCATGTTTCCTCATTAACTTGTGTTTTTTTTAATTTGTTTTTTAATTTACTTTTAGGGTATGTTAGTGACTTCTTGTTGCTTCTAGATGCGTGTCTAAAGTTATAAAAGTGAATTTTTGCCCTAGTGTTTATGCAGTTCATGGTAATGTTAAATTCTTAAAGTAAAAGTGATATTCTCCTTTATTTTCATTTTCATCCTTTTACTTAAATTTTTAACATTACCATGAAATGACTCAGGATGTTTGAGAGTGGTTTCGCCCTCATTGGATTTCATATGGAGAAAGTAGAATTTAGATCTCACTCAAAATCCAGCAGACTTATCTGTTTTTCAAGATTTCAGGATTGGGGGGATTGCAATGTTTCCATTGGATTTTATCATGTACTAGGGTATGGAACTTGTATTTAATCAAGAGAACCAAGCCCTCTATGCAGGGGAAACTCCCAATAATCAAGATCATCTAGGGTACTAGGGTATGAAACGTGTATTTAATCAAGAGCACTAAGGTCGTTCGACTATGTAGGAGGAGACTCCCAATACAACAGTGGTCTTTCTAAAGAATGGGATGTGGATGCAGAAAATCCTGATTTGGATCTCTCTCTTGCAGCCTTATAGTCTATTGTACTTGCAGCCTCATATATTAATATAAATAAAGGTTGATTTTGAGATTTGGATATATAATAAAGGTTGCTTTTGGATATTCCGATATTTTTATTTTTATTATGTGATCATTCATGAGTAAATGTGATGTAAATTAATTTAATATCTTTGGTGTCATTAATTATAATGTATCATTATGCTTTATGATTGCAACAGATTATATATATATTATATATATTTGCGTTTCCCCGTTTCCAAAATTTGGGGAGGTCACGTTTCGTATCGCTTCCCATTTCGGAAACTCGTACCCGTTTCCCTGTTTCGTGCAACTTAGGTAGTCATGTTTCAACGTAGAATAGGAAATGGCAAGCATGAATTTCAGTTTTTAGTTTTCAGCGATTGGTGTTCAGGTTGAAAACCAGAGTTCGAGTGTGGATTCGATTGTAATAAACAATTTTCTTCTTTCACATTGCATTATAGTTTTCAGTTTGTAGTTTCAATATGGACGTCAGTGTGGTACAGCGTACAGGTTGCAGGGTTGTGTTGGAATTTCTAAGTCTAACTGTTAGAAACCCTTCATGTACTTTACTGATTTATTACTACCTACTTGTTCTATTAATTAACAAGTTATTTACTATGTAAACACTAGAAATAAATACAAGTACATGCTCAACACATTACAGATCATCAACTGAAGGAAACAAAACAAGCACACAAGTGACACCTTTGTGTTTAGACCAATGTCCCCGAAAAACCCAATGCGGGAAGACCGGTGTAGCGATCTGAGGGTTTTATTATTATGTAGTTTATGAATGCAATTTGGGTGCCAAACCCAGCTCACCCAACAAAAAATAATCTCGGCAGCAGTACCTCTCTATCGAAGATAGATGTTCCGGCTGAAACCCCGAATAATCACTCTGGCAACTTCACAGCTCCAATCTGCCCCACAAAACCCAAATGTCAGCCTCTAAGGACAATGTCAGCCCTTTCTGGCCTAGCGTTTGCCCAACGTCACTCTGGCTTGGCCTGCGTCGGCCTTTGGAGGCACTACATCAGCCCTCTGTCCCTTTGCGTCACCCACGTTGGCCCTCTAAGGCATTGCGTAGCTCCTAGCTACCTCTGCGTGAGCCCTCGCTAGTTCTGCATGAACCCCTAGCTGGTTCTATGTCCCTCACTCTCGGCTACTCCATTGATCTTCCTCGTGCTATCTCTGCCTTTTTGCTTCTGTATTCACTGCCCCTCAACTGCAAATTTGATCACTTTCTCGACTTCCTCAGCAAACCCAGCCCCAGAAAGTCGAAATCTTGATCAACTCGGTGTGTTCTCCAAGTGACCCTCAAGCCTCCTCTTATACTTTTCTTGTTGACAAATCAACAGTCGAGATTAAGTCCCTAATCAACGACTAAGATTAGATCTAGCTTGATCCATGACTTTTGGACCATTCTAACACAGTTTTATATTAATTCACATTAATATTTTATTTTCCCTAAGTTTAGACTTAGGGACTCCCTTAAAAATATTAATTATTTTAATATCTCCAAAACTGTTTAGAATTTGCACAAACCCTTTCTGGGTATTGGAGATCTCATGTGCCTTAGCCTCTCCACCAATTTTCATGGCTAGAGCACATCCGATGCTACCCCAAATCAACAAGTTGCTGGTTGGTTGTTGCCCAATGGATCAAGCCTCTGGTCTATGGGGTCCTTGTTGCCATCTATGATCGACAACATCCCCATGGAGCCAGTTGTTATCACATTAACTTTGTTTTTAAAAAATTTCAAAAAGTGCTAACAATTTCAGTGTCAGCATTTTAGTTCTAATAAATAGGGAAATCATCGATAGTGGGTCTAACAGCGCTTTAATATTCCGATATTTCTGAAGAAATTCACTAACAACGGGCTTATCAGCATTTCTGATATAATTGATAGGCCTGTTAATGCCAAAAACAAATTTCAAATTTAAATTTTGGAATTACGCTAACTAAGTCAACGACAATGATAAGGTTTGCAAGCATGCCACAGTAAGTGTAAAGTTAAATCATTGATTTGTCTGTCGGCATTGGTATATTGTTTATCGATTAATCATGGTTTAAAACGTGAATTTTCCTTGAATTGTAATAATTTCCGCCCCCCATCGATTAAACTCATTTCACTTTGTAAATTGGTGATTTCATTTGTAAGTTTGCTTATTTTGCTGTGAAATTGGTAACGTATGGCAAGATTTCATCCAGCTTCTCCCGCAAAGATCTAGGATCAAATCCCAGTGTTTTCATTTCCAACTAAGGTTTCCGATGGGGAAAGGCAGCAAGCTAACCAAGCCAAGCCCAAGCACCGGTCTGTTGGAGATTTTTCCCGATATCCAACAACAGTTTCAATAGGTCGGTTGGCATGAGTTCTTCCATCATTGCACCAACTATCATGATGTCGTGGCTCATTCATTCGCTCAGAATTTCGATGGAAAGCGGGTGGAAGTCGGTGGGATCTCCTTCTCTGTTACAGAACAGCTAACCTCAAAGGCCACAACCTTGCCAGCAGACAGGGAATGAGTTTTTAGAAGCCATGTGTTGGCAAGAGTTGATGTGCCCTTCTTTCTGAAGGAAGAGTTCAAAAATTGTAATTGGAGAGTCGGGGTTCAGAGGGTCTAGCTACCAGACAAATGGAACTGGATTTTGAAGATAACCCAGTGGTACTTCACCTGCAAAGGAAGGTTCAACCAACGTCTTTACATACAGTAGAGCAGGGGGTAGCTAACATTCCCATTGTCAACGATTTTGAAAGAAGCAGGTGCTGACATCTCCACTGTCAGCAATTTTCAGGAACAAGAGCTGACATCTCTGTTGTCAACGATTTTGAAGGGGAGCACTGACATCTCCATTGTTAGCTAATTTTTGCAAGAGAAATGTTGACATTCCCACAGTCAGTCTATCAACGAGATATTCAACTCAGGAAACGAAAGAAGTTGACAGCAACAGTATCAACAAATTTCACCAGGAAGCCCGAGGGAAAAGGAACTCAAACAGAAAAGCAGTTTTTGGTGAAGGATTGAACCTGTTTGCAGAGGGACATGTTTGCCAACGAGGTTTCAGTTCTATCAGTCAAGGACCTGTTTCTATTTTCGAGGAAGATATTCCGAAGATACTTTTTCTTAGCCTATATGTTAGCATGTTTTTCAGCAGATGTTTTATTGTAGAAAAAACTTAATGTAATTGAAGATATTTTCCACATGCATGAACTTAAAATATTTTGATATTTTTCTAAGTCACAAAACACGTCCTCCAAGGTCCCGTGTCCCGTATTTAATGTGCCAGACACGAAAATGGCCCTAAAACGTGTCGAAAATGTTTATCATCGTGTCTTATAAAACGTAAAACGTTTTCGGGCATTTTAGTCGTGTCCTTCTCCTAGAAAACAAGTATTCGGTTTATAGAAAACGTTGCCTAATGTTTTTCCTCCGGTTAAATACGTACCCTATGAAATTACTAGTTTAAAGCCCACGCAATAAGTTTTTCAGGGTTCTTTTCCTATTTTCCTCCGTCGTTTTCCTCCAATGTCACTCTCCATCATTGTATATTCATCGTGTCGAGTTGTTGTGTGTGGAGCTGAGTGTGGACTGAGTGTGCAGCCGAGTGTGCAGCGTTCAGGAAAACCATTTGGCATTGTCCGGTCGCAAGCTCGCAACGTGTGTGACATTTGGAAACTTGGCACTTAGCAAGCTGCAGGGTGTGTGCACTGTGAGGTTTCCCATTCAAGTAAACCATGGCCCGCAAACCATATGATTAATGGCACCACCGCACCGTGGCCCAAAAAGCATACAACTCGTCTTAGAAACCATCAATCAAATGTCTTGTGCAATATTTTATTCAACAAATATAACTCATGTTCTTGCTAATGCAGAAAAAATAATCAAAGAAAATCAGAGTCAAATAATGAGGAAATATATTCATTAAACTGTTATTAATATTCTTTGTTTCTTCCTGAATATTTTGGTTGTCTCCTCCACTGTTTTAACTTCAAATTGTATTCTTTATCGTAACACCATCAAAGATACTTTTGTTCAAAGTGTTTTCTATTCACTCAGTTCACTGTTTTATGCTGTCGTGCTCATTGTACAGGGAGCTCCTCTCCAGTAATCAATCAAATGGCACAAGTGTTCTTTTTCAACCTGAGCCTTCTGAAACTCTGTTGAAATCTGCATATATGAATTAGAAATTTAGAATAGATCAATGCACAATGAAACCCTCAAACCAGGTGGACTTTCTGTCATGCTCAACACTCTTAAATAAACATTCATTTCTTCATTTCCACATAGATAAAAAAAAAAACAACACTTCAACACGGAAAGACTACCAGGCTACTCAGGATTCAATGGCCCAAGGATGTCTATCCCCCACCAGGGCTGCTTTCCAAGAAATCTGAAAGAGGAGGATTTGGCTACAAACCCCCTCCCAAGTTGACTAAGTAAACACAAAAAATCAAAATACATGTTCGAGGGTCTCATTCTTTTCACAAATGAAACACTTGGATTGAGAAATTCACATGGCTTACAGCCTGAGGCCAAAAGCAAGGCATCATATCAGACAAGACAAATTTTGACTTCTTTGGCTCAATAAAAGGCTTTCATAATGAAGGGATTTGAAACAAGCCAATCTTTTGCTTAGACCTGATGTGCCAAATCTTCAAGAATCAAGACCAAGCATATCACATTCTAATTTCTAAATAGTAAATTCTGATTCTATTTATTTTTTTTAAATGAACTATGAACTTTGAAGTAATTTATTTTAATTTGATTAGATACGCTGCAGCCTGCAATTTAATATGGATAAAAAACTAAGTAATTATATTTTAATTTGATTAGATAAGCTGCAACATGCAATTTAATATGGATAAAAAACTATATTTCGGTATATATATATATATATATATATATATATATATATATCTATTTCGTATTGAATACGCGTATTTACATGTCCTCCGTGTCTCGTGTCCTCGTGTCATGTGACTTAGATATTTTTGGATTATTGTAATTAAGTTTGAAACTATAATTTCGTGATCAGTTGATGTAATGTCTATAAAGACAATTTTTGAAGAATGGAAAAGGGTTGATTTTTATTGTAAAAACATTAGCATTTTGGTGTATTTGAGCAGATCTTAAATATATTGCAGTTTTGACGAGCATTTGCAGAAACTTCATGTGTTGTAGTTCCCTGTCTGTTATTTCTCTGTTTATAAAAAATCTTCTTCATGTTTGGAAACTTGAGTTTCTAAGATTGGGATTCATTCATGCTCTTTCCCCATATTTCTCAATCATTGGTACTTGTTGCTTCTATCAACGATAATTTTGTTTTCTTTTCAGCTTTCTTCATCTAAATTTCTCAAATTGCCAAAGGAGGTATTACTACCTTTCTTTTTGTGCCCTGCTCATTAGATTTGTAGCATCATTTGATAAAACGAGACCCATGCCCAATGGTGTGTTTTATATATAGCCCAACCAAATTTCGTCCTACAAACTAAATCTGGCCATAGAGCTTAAAGTGTAAACCATACTACTACAATGACTTAGAGTAGTTGTGTTTTAACGAGAGATTCCTCTTCAAATTGAAGAGCCAACTTTCAACCTCAAAGAGGTTCGAGGTTACCTTAGAGGTTTTCCCACAATCGGGTTTCCTCTAAGAGATAACAGGTTGCTCCATATGCTTTTACCAAATGCGAGAGAAAGGCTTGAAACCAAATGATGTCACGTTTGTTGAGACTTCAACCAATTATGCCTCTTTCTATTTTCAGGAATCATGACTTGTTGCACAAGTTCACTGGTACCTTCTTCTTCATGATTGGAAGTTCTTCATCATCAGAGTCAATTGGGAGATCTTTAGATTTCTTGTATACAACACTTTCATCAAAGATCACATCTCGGCTTACTTCATTTCAATGTCATTCCTTTATGTAGATCCTATATGCCTTTGAAGTGTTACTATATTTCCCAATGAATGCTTCTTCAGGAGTCATGTTATCAAGCGATTTGTGAGGACTTTGATTTTGAATGTAGACAGTTGTTTTGGATGCTTCACCCCACAAAAATTGAGGTAAGTCTTGATCGTGTAACATAGCTCTAACACTTTCTTCAATTGAGCGATTATGTCGTTCTGCTACTCCATTTTGCTCCAGATTATATGGAACTATCAGCGCCTTACTTCCAGCCTCCTTACAGAAAACGATGAGCTCCTTTGATGTGTATTCTCCTCAGTGTTGTGAAAATCGTGATTAAATCGCGATTTTTTCAGCATGGCAGTTTAATCGGCCTTTTTAATCTGCGATTTTTTCATTTTGAAAGAATCACCAAAAAATCGTGAAAAAATCGCGATAAAAATCATACAAAAACGCGATAAAATTGTAAAAATCACCAAAAAATCATAAAAATCGTCAAAAAATCGTGCATGCTTTAGATACATAAAAATTTGAAAAAAAAATGATTTTTTTATATTTTTTAATGTTGTCGATGTTTTGCCAATTTTTACCAATTTTTTCCCCTCGTCGATTTAATCTTGATCGTGATGTTCGCAACACTGACTCTCGTCCATTGTCAGATCTCAGTATTTTTATCCTTCTTTCTATAAGATTTTCTACTTCAGCTTTGAATTCTTGAAATTTTTCAAATACTTCATCCTTGGGCTTTAGCAAATAGATCCAAGTTTTCCTTGAGTGGTCATCAATGAAAGTTACATAGTATAGATGACCTCCAAGAGACTTTGTAGACATAAGACCACAAACATCAGAGCGAATGAGATCCAAAAAATTTTCTGATCTTGAAGCACTGATTCCAAATGGTTTCCTAACATTTTTACCTAATGTACATCCCTTGCAAACTCCTTCATGATCCTCCTTAAGTTCATGGATGCCATTCACCATTATGTTTAGATTTGGTAAGATTTTGTAGTGAAGGTGTCCAAACCTTCTATGCCAAAGCTCACATGGGCTGACTTCAATGTGAACCAAGGCTTGAGAGAGAGGTGTGAGTAACATGTAGAGTCTTCCTTCACAAATCCCAATGATTTTTGCATTGTTGATGTTAGAGCCTTTATCCTATACCATAGCTTTCCCATCTATAAAAAAGACTCTATCTCCCTTATCTTCTATACATGAAATAGAAAATAAATTCTTTTGCAAACCTGGTACGAATAGAATGTTGTTGAGATGCATGTTCACTCCATTTTCTAGCTCCAACGAGGTTGATCGAATTCCTCTAACAGGATAGCTCTTATTTTCACCAAGTTCAACAGAGTATGAAGATTTCTTGATAGGAGGTTTTTCTCTTGATAGAATCTTTAGTTGTTTGTGCTCACCTATCATATGTCTAGATGCTCCACTGTCAATTACCCATATATTTTCATCTTCAAATGTACCTGTAAGTGTTGAGACTAACCCTTTGTCCTTTGTAGTAAAAGTCTTGGTCATATGATTCTTGATAGATAATAGGAGATCACAAAATGCTTTGATGCCTTGCTTGAGATGACTTATCATTGTAGAAAACCGCTTCAATGACTTCTTCAAAGATGTAGTCATCTTCATCATGCCCTTTGCCAACTTTAGCTCTGATCTCATATTGAAAAATCGATAGGGCTATACTTAGGATGATTTCTCTTATACTTGATAACTACTTGTGATGTATTTTTACTTTTTCTTGATTATCGACTGCTTCTCTTATTATTATGTTGTTCCTATCATCAAACACCTACCAAAAACATGAAGATCAATAGTACACAAGCACAGAGGATGTAGCCTCCAAGCCAAGGCCAAAACCTCTCCACTTGAGAGGAAAACCCCCAAATCTCGTATCTTCTTATAGACTCTTCAAATGTTGAATTGCAAGACCTCTAGACGAAGACCAATACCCTTCCAAGACCAAGGTAGACCTTCTCAATGATGTGTTTCTTCTATCTAAGTCAAACCCAGTGAAATCTCTTCCAGCGACACAATTTTGACCCTCAGCTACAGAATTTTGACCTCAACTGTAGGTCTGAAATTTTTGGCCCCTGCAACAGTTGTTGCTTCAACATGTGTGAGCGAATTTAGGGCTTCCAAAGCTTCCTTGCTTCTTCACTTGGGTTGCTTCTCATTCTAGGGCTAGAAGGTGACATAAAAGTCCTTTCTTCAACCTGTTTGCAACTTGACAACTTTGATCTTGCAACTGCAAAACTAGCATAATCTTTGCACGCGAGAGAGAGAGAGAGAATTAACCCACAAACTTTGACCTTTGTCCTTCTATCCTTCTACGATTGCCTTTCTTCTGCCTCTTCTTCACTTGGATGATGAGGAATAAGTAAGTGTCCATAGGAGGTCGAGTTCTCTCCTATATATAGGCTTCCAAGGAGGACGACATGCCCTAATGAGGCCTCAATGAATGATAAGCTTGCAAAACAAAGAATTAGCCCACAAAATGACAAAATATGATAGGAAAACACTACAAACCCTTGCCAAAATTCAATGTAGGCTTGCAAATAAAAGTATGAACATTGAAAAACACTTGCAAAAATTGAAATTGAGGCCTTCTAGGGATGTGGCCTAGGATTTGAGACCCAATTAGGGCTGCATCCCTCTTAGAGAGCCCTAAAAATGCTTGTAGCTAGGGCTTTTAGCCCTCTATTCCCAACGACTAGGCGAGAAATGGCCTCTAGGCCTTGCGGCTAGGCCAAATTAGCCTTTAAATGCCAAAATTTCCCTTCAAACTCAAGAATCCAGCTGCAAAACAACCTCAAAAGATAATTTACCAAGAAAAACCCCAGTTGCAGCAATAGAAAAACCCTCTAGGGCTAGTGACTTCCCCTTCCAGGCCCAACGTCCAAATTTGGGAACTTGTGTCTTTCAAATCTAGGTCTCTAGACCATAGATCTACCCCCACAGGCCTAACACACTTCAGAAAAAGGTTGGATGGATCCTACTTAGGCTGACGCTGGCCTTGAAACCCCAGCAGTTTGGGTTGAATAATGGCTAGTCACTTATGCTTCAAGTTTGCCTTTGAAATTTCAAAATCAAGTGATTGCAAGAAGAATAAATAGAGCCCAAGACAAAATATCTAGAAAATCTAAATTAAAACCCCAAATTATAATTTACAAATGAGAAAATAATTTACAAGGGTTAGAAATATTTACAAATTATTTACAATAATTTACAAGATAAAATTAGCTCTATTAAGCAAATAAAACATTATTAGCCCAAATAGATTTTGAGAATAACTTGATGGAAAAAATTTCAATTTACTAGCCAAACCAACCTGTCAAAAATAAATCATTAGATTAATTATTAAGGCCAAACAAGATCAATTTCCTCCCCCACTATGTGTACTTCGAATTTTTCCAAGGGATGGAGCAACCTATAAGTCAATGCACTTCGAAAAAATAGATTATTAGATCAAAAGGGGTTTGATCCACACAAGAGATCTGGAGATAGATACCAGATCTACTAGACCTACAGTGCTTACTCTGGCCCAAAACCTAAAGCAAGATACCTATGCTAATAGATGTTCCTACTACTAACAATTGAAATAACAATCATGCCATATAATAGTTCAAAGCATATAAAAATAAATCATCTAACACATACCACAGATCAACGAGACAAAAACACCTTGAATTGAACCCCAAAGTCTTTATTAAATGAAAAATTCCAACAATGCTTAGCTTAGTACAAAATTTTGATCTTGTTAGATCATGATTCCAAGAGGAGCTTGAGAGCTTCCTCATATAGCAAAAAATGAGAGGGACTAACCCCTCCAAGTGGAAATAATGGCTAGCTTGACTTGATCCTAGATAACAACGGCTAGTTGTTTCTTGATCCATGCCAAAATCAAATCTTGTCCCTTGATCTTGAAAAACAAAAAAATTATAATTTGTTGATGAAGGCCTTGATCTTGGTCCAAAAAATAAATTTTTCCCAACTTTTTTCCTTGAAAAATGATCTTTGACTCAACCATCATGGTCAAATGACTTACATTTTCTCAAAAAATTGACTTTTCATTTATTGGAGGACCTCATAAAATTATTTTCTTATTGACCCACGAATTTTTCATCAAAATTTACTTTTTCCACTTGGATGAAGGATATTGAGAGAAGCTCAATATCTGGTACCTAGCAACTATGAAGTCGAGATATTGAGATTGAAAGGTAGTTGTACGAGAAGATAACCTAGAGGTCAAAGGAAAATCTCTTTCAAGAAGAAGCAATGATCAACTTCAAGTTTGGGAAGGCTCAATGTAATATCAAAGAAGAAAGTGATGAGCAAGAAGATTGACCTAGAACCAGTGACAAGATCGAAGAGAGAAGGTGGCTCCATGATACCTCGGAAAGAAACAAGCTCGATGCAAGAGATGCGAAGGAAAGAGGGAGTCAGGCAACTATGAGGAACTGGTTGCTTATACTCTTATGAAGACAAGTTGTAAGGCTTGGGATGGTGACTTCCCAAATAGAAAGGAAGTATAGATCTCCTCTGATTTTGAGAGGGAGTATATGAGTCTCCCATGTATAGGAATAAAGTACTATTCTCAACACTAAAGGAGTATAGTGGTGTCCTCTCTAGTTGATAGGGTGTGATGTTGGACATCACATATGCATTCTTGTCTTCATTTATCATGCACTTGACTAGGACTAAGAGTCATAGGTCTAAGTGAAGGTCATGAAGAGATAATGGTGGAGGATTGGATAAGCATTTGTGGTTTCCTTGAGGATATATCATCCAAGAAAGGAAAGGGACTGACACGCTTTAAGAATGCGATAGGAATCTAACAGAAGAGTGGTCGAAGAGGACCGATATTCTTTGAGGACTCAGGATTGGAGATCCAAGTTAAGAATAGTCCTAAAAGGTCATGACTCATACGTTGTAGACATTCGGATGGGGTATGTACCTTGTAGAGGTAGTGTGATATCACACGTAAAGCCTCCTAGTATAATGCTCTTGATTAAAGTAGAGCTTGTCCAGTTAGGAGGACAATGATAGTCATGATGATGATGCTTACAGTATGGCTTATCAATACGACTCTTCTTGAGAACTCTTCAATTTGAGATATGATGTTGTACTGGTTGTACAATTATGAATACCTCCCAAGTTAAGAGGGAGTGTTGAGAAATGTAACTAGTTTCGGTCTTCATAATTGTTGTACTCGTTTAAATATGTATCCTATGTAACAAACAAGAAAAGAAGAAAGATAATTATGCTCATTATTGATGGTCTTCTAGGTAAAAGCGTGTTCTTCTAGCGTTTGTTAGATCTTAGGATTTATTGTCATGAGTCAATGGAGTCAATGTCATGTTTATAAGACCCTTCCGGGCAATTTGTAATTGTAAAAAGAATTATTTTTTAGCTAAGAAAATCCTGGAATCTCCAAGAGTACAAGTCAACCCTGGGAACATCAAGTCAGCCTAAAGGAGGGAATCTGACCCCTTGAGAAGGGTATATAAAGGAGCAACTCAGCTTCATTTGTGACACACTCGCTCACAAGTTCGATATACAAAAAAGAGTTTGATCTATAATTGGGAAAGGTAGAAGAAGGAGAGTGAAGGTCTACAAGAAGCTGGAAGGACGAAATTTCTTGTTTTGGGGCTCTATCTCTCTCACATGTGTGAAATTCTAGGGTTTCTAGGTTGCAGAAACAAATCGACGTTGCAGGTCCGAGTTGCAATAAGACGAAGTGCAGAATCTGGTAGCTGGAGGAGGGACAACCCTTGTCTTGACCTTGTTGACCTTGGGAGAGTTATCTTGTTCTAAGTAGGTCTCAAGAGGAGGCTATATTAGCGTTTCCAAGAAGTTGCAAGGACGAAGTTGTTACATCGAAGTTATAGATCAAGTAGCATTGTTGTAGCTAGCAGGTCGAAGTTGCAAGGTGTAGCAGTTTGGTGCAGAATAAAAGAATGACTTGAGAAAAGGACGACTTGGTACTGGAGGAAGGACTTGGTCTAGGGATTCGGTCTTTGTATCTCATTTGAAGTAGATTCTAAGAAGAAAAGAGTTTCTAGGTTTTCCCCTTAGACGGGTTTTGCCCTGGCTAAGAGTCAATATATGTGTCCTCTTTTGTTAATGTTATTGTTCTTGGTATTATTTGATGGAAGATCTAACAAAAAACGATAAAGAAGATAACTAAAGATTCACAAGCACTATCAAGGTTAAGGAAAATAAGATATAATAACTACCGCTTTACATTTTTTAACAGTTGAAACGTATTCCATGTGAAGAAGGTCGTGATCTAATCCATTCTAATGAAATTTTTCTAGAAGACTTTTGTCAAGAAGGATCAAGTTCTCAAGGAGTAAGTTGGGTTTTGTATTTTGAAATCTAGTCATGGTCATGGAGGACTTGTTCTTGCAATGAAGCAACCAAGTTTGAGAGAAAGGGATCATCTTGATCAAAGAATCTCGTAGAAATGTAGTCCTTATGAAGGCCAAGTAGGCCTAGTAGGGCTACCAGACGAAAACATTGAGAGGTGCATATTTCTCAAGTGAAAGTGAAGCGAAGGAAGGTCACTTTCCTCAGGTCCGAGAAGAAGAAACATGTCGTTGGTTCATTGCAGGACAAGAGAGGCTAGATGGTCGAGTTAGAAGGCAATTTTGGGCACGTGTTGGGGAGCAGACTCTTTGCTATAATACCAAGGATTTTTGGACATTGTAGGAAGGTCAAAAGGCTTGTTTTGGGGTTCGAGAGGCCTAGCAGAATGCTAGGGCAATGATCATAGACTGTTAGGAGGCGTATTTGAAGCCCTAGTTCAAGAAGTTGCAAGATGAGCAAACTCAGTGATAAGAGGGTGGGTTGAGAAAGCTACAACAATTGCAGGTAGCTGATATAAGGGAAGTATGAGTACTTCTGACCAATGTGGAAAAAGTGGAAGTCAGGATTAAATCGGCAAGGATCCAAAAATTGAAAAAGTCGTTAAAGTTGAGAGGTTTTTGAAAAAGTTGGCAAAAAATCAGCAAAATTAAAAAAAAAAATACAAAAATTTTCATTTTTTTTTTAAATTTAGCATCGTAAGTGTCAGGCCAAGTAGTAACTCCAATAGGCAGTAAAACTGATTCGTTTTATTTCATAATGTAGGCTATTGTTATATACAAAAGGGTGTGACTTCTCAGTTCATCTTCTGATGACTGTTCACATTCCTAATTTAACTATTTACATAAATTCACCCAATCGTGAGGATTAGGTGTCAACATTCCCCCCCTTAATCTGAAGGGATGTTGGTGAGTCCAAGCATCGT
>APFE031438338.1:71076-104956 GCA_000404065.3 Pinus taeda
TCAACACCATTGTCAGATTTGGATGTTTCAAGAAAAATTACATCTCTAGATATAACAAACTTTTTATTTTCTTCATCATAGAGGCGGTATGCTTTGGAGGTATTTGAATACCCCAAGAAAATACACTTACGACTTCTAGCACCAAGTTTGTTTCTATGTACCTTTTGTATCAAAGCATAACAGGTGGAACAAAAAATCCTGAGATGTTTTACCGACATGTCCATACCACAATTCATAAGGAGTCTTGTTTCTTATAGCACTAGATGGACATCTATTCTTTATATATGCAGCACATAGAACGGCATCAGCCCAAAACATTATCTTTACATTTTTGAAGAAAAGCATGGATCGTACCATATTCAAGATTGTTCTATTCATTCTTTCCGCTACACCATTATGTTGTGGACTATAAGGCACAGTTGTTTGATGTTTGATCCCATGTTGGCGAAGATAGTTTTCAAATTCATTTGATGTATACTCTTTTCCATTATTACTGCGAATAGACCCAATATGAGATTATGCATCATTTTCAATCCATTTATGAAAATTCTTGAATGTTTGGAAAGCATCAGATTTGTTCTTCAATAAATAAACCCAGCAAATTCTGGTGTAGTGAAATAAACCCAGCACATTCAGCAGAAAGTATCCACAACATCAAAAAAATTCATTTCCACATAAACATGAAAAGAAGCTAATATACCATATGTATATGAAGTCTAGTGATACATCACATCAAAATAGTGAATCAAGTCGTGAATCTTGAGTCTTGGCTCAGTCTCAACTCTCAAGAGTCAAAATATCAACAAAAAATACAATAAATGTATATCATGAGTCATCTACATCTCATAAAGTAATCAATCACTGAGATCCCCTACCCCTTTTACGGAAATAGGGAATGGTTTTTCCTTTTCCTTTTCCTATGCCCTATTCTCTTTGGCATCCTCTTTATCATGCAGTGATTTAATGGCCCTCTGGATGATTTCTAGAGTTGCTTTTTGGCAAATTTCTATATTTTGCCCTGGAATTTGCCCTAGATGGAATTTTAATTTGTTGACACCCCCGAACATATGCTTGCCACACAACTTGCAAGACAAATATTGTCTATTGACACCCCCCCCCCAACCATCAGGTATAGGATCAGGTTCACCATATTCCCACATAGGGTCCAAATTCCTCGACATTTTGTTTGAAACTTTGAACTTAAATTTGAACCTAGGGCACAAAAATAAAACTTTCAAAAAAACTAAAAATTGCCCATCACATAAGAAGCAAACACAAATGTAATTATTGATTTTAGATTTTAAATGCCTCTTCTCACTCACTTGAACACACTCAAATTCACTAAACAAGGGTTTGAATTTTTGTCATTTGATTCTTGAAAGTTGAAATTGAAGTTTTGATTCAATCTAGATTCTAAACAATGTTTTGATTCAAAATTCTAAGCAAAATAATATAAAAACAAACTAATAGAGTTATAGAAAGATTTAAGAAGCCCTTTGTGTAACAAAGACTAAGAGAGAAATTAAAATACATACCTAGTAACAGCAAATCAACACCTTGAATCTCTCACATTGAGCAGTCGACAAATCTCCAAATCCACGCCACAAAACTAGCAAATCGTCTCCTCTTGAATAATGGCAAACACCTCCTCTCTCCACAAGGACAAATGGCAACAAGAAGAGTGAAAAATGAGGGGGTTTTTTTGCTTTTTCCCCCACTTATCCACAGTTTGGGTGGGCTCCTCGACTTTTATGATTTAATCCTGACTTTTTCAACAGTGAAAAAGTCAGCTGATTAAATCGGCCAGCCTAAAAAATCGGAATTTAGAGATTTAATCAGGAATTTTTGCCGATTTTTTCCACAGAGGTTCTGACACAATCTGAGGCTTGTTGATGCACTCTCCCTGTTTGAGAAGGAGTGAGTGTGGATTTCTCCTCTTTGGTTGAGAGAGAGAAAGGTTGGACACTGGTTCTCCTTGTGTCAAGTACTATGATGGATTAGGACTGATATCCTACGTCAAGTACATGGACATATATAAGGAGAATGGTGGATTAGATAAGCATCTTGGACAAACATTATTGAGTCATGTACTATGATGGATTAAGATGGCAACCCTAAGTACATTGAATTTGATAAAGAATGGTCCAGTGGATAAACATTTCCTTGAGGCAAATGGTCTGGTGGAGGATATACTCTGAGTATCCTAGGTGGAGTATGCGACTTACTGAGTGGAACCCAACCCTACTGTCAAATTTGTGGCATCCGAATTTAGTCTCTATCAGGAGCAACAAGTCTGAGGCCTTTGTATAGGCGCAATTTTCTTTGGAAACTATGTGAATCTGATCTATTTGGAAGTAGTCAGCATACCTAAGGCTCTTTCTGTTTTGAGGAATAACCCAAAGTCTGAGGCCATATATATGACAGTTGAACTATGTAAATTCTGTGTTGAATCCAAGGCTATCTCTATAGGATTGTCACTTTACAAATGCTAATGAGAAGACCTCTATTGTGATCCAATAATGATAATATGGATCTGATCTCTGTGATCCAACTAACTGTGATGACAATTTATATGTGGCATTTATCTCTGCTATGTGAACATTTCTGCGGGATGTTGTGGAAGGTCCTGTGATGTGAATTTCTATGGTTTATGTGAGCTTCTCTGTTTGGTATGTGAGCTACCTGTGGCAACTCTTACACGTGCTCTAAGGCATCCACTCTCTGTCGAATCTATGCAATCCTGAGGCACCTTCTAGTCCTGGCTGTGGATCTGACCCCTGTTCTGATCAAAGTCTGCAAATTGATCCGAGTTTCCTCTATGGTCCAAGGTGACAAGTCTCATCTCCCTGAGATAAGTATTGTCATTCATTGTGAGATGAAGATCTCTTTCTCAAGCCAACTGTGTAGTTTAATCATATCACATGACCTCTGGATTTCATGCAAAACCGAATTTTCATCAAGATCTCTGTGACATCCTAAAATCCGAACAGCTTTTATCTTGGTGTTCTGTAGACTAGATCTGCAGAAGTAAATTTTTCCAGGCATTTCAAACAATTGTATGGGTATAGGGCTTATCAAAGCTGCCTCTTGTATGTCTGTTGGGTTGGTTTCCCCATTGCAAGTATGGGCAGTCCCACCTCACCTTTATATTCCATGTGGACATCCTCAGATGTGTCCATTGCAACAGAAGTATTGCTATCAATTTCAGGAGCATTTAATCCTCTAGATTCATCACAAGTTGGTAATGACAATTGCCAGGAACTTGGGTTACTGATGACTAGGTTTTGGACTTTGGTAGTTGATCTCTAATTTTCAGAAGGATCTGAATCTAAGGAATGTTGTGAGGTAACTATGAAAATCCAAATTTGCATGATCCAATCCAAGAGAAACATGATTCTGCATATCTGAGACGTAGTTGAACAAATTGAAGGATTAACTGTTGATTTGGGGTAGCATCGGATATGCTCTAGGCCTTAAATTTTGCAGGGAGGCTTGTGCACATGCATTCCAAAGAACCTAGAAACCATTTTGGGAAATTCCACCCAGAGACGATTATATTAAAATAAAAATTATTTTTAATGGGGTTCCTAAGTCTAAACTTAGGAAAGTTAAAATATTAATGGACATTAATCTAATTGTGGGTGAAACTTCTAGAAAAAGACAGAGATCAAGTCAAAATGATCTGAACCTTTGATTAGGAGTTAATCTAGGCCGTTGGTTGCCCAACAGGAAAATATAAGAAGCAGCTTGAGGGTCATTTGGAAAACACACACAGAGAGTTCAGAGAATCGATTTTCTGAAGCAGAGCAGAGGAGCTGTCGGGACAATTTCGATAGTGAGTTTTTGCAGTGAGGGGCAGGGATAGTTGGGTTGGAGTATCTTCTCTAGTACACAGGAAAAGCAGCAGAGAGAGGCAAAGAAACACCAGTTGAGTTGATGTTGGGCCAGAAGGGCCCACGCAAAGCTTGACGCTGAGCCAGAAGGGCTCACGCAAAGACAGCAGAGTCATCCAGAGAAGAAGTTCGAGTTTTGCAGAGAAGCTAACATTTCTAAGCCAAGAGAACTAGAAACTCCTCCAGAAGACAAGATGTTTCCCAGTTGAGCTGACATAGATCCTTTTGAGTCTAATGCAGGGCCTACGCAGGGCCAGCATAGAGATAGCCAGGCACAATTGTTTCAGCTACCGGAACAGCCGAGTAGAGTGAGGTAATCTAACTAAGTTTTTCTACCAGTTTATTATCTCTGTAACTAGATTTTCGGAAGGGCATCCAAAGTTGTATTCGGAAACTACTACTTAAAAATATAAAACCCTCAGAGCTATTACACCGATTTTCCAGCATTGGGTTTTTCCAGGGAAATTTGTCCAAAAAATACTATGTCATTTGTGTGTATCTTTCTCTATTGTTCTGTTCTTGTTTTGGGCAAATTAATTAATTAAGTGAAAGCTACAATTGTATTAGCTTTGATATTTGTTCTAGGAAACAGTGAATAATTTGTTTCAATAATTAACAAATAGCAGAAGTTTAATCAGTTGTTGCAGTAGTAGATTCGGGTGGGGATTCTCGAATTTTCAGATGGTATCAAAGCATTGCAGGTGAAGCAAGAAGAACAATGCCAGAGAACCCAGCATTGAGAGGAGTGGTTCGAAACCCCAGAGGGAGATCAAAAAAGCTGCAGGGAGCAGTAGTTCGAAACCCCAGAAGTCTTGCACAGTCCTAGTTGAAGGGCTAATTTTCGAGGCAGTCTCTCTGTGAGTGAGTCGACAGAGAGGAAGGACTCCCAGTTCGAAAGTTTGTCGGGGCAAAGGGAGCAGCTTTGAAGCCTCAGCGTGAGGAGAAGCTGGTGGGACGCAGTCCTTTGTGCAGGTCGTTTTGCTGGGCAAACAAACGTCAGAAGAGAACGAAGAAGCACGGTTGAGGGAATTTCTTCCTCAGTAAGACTTCCCACCAAGAAGTTTGTTTTCTTATTGGATGAGCAGCACTCGTAAGAACTAGAGAGGAGATTTTCGACACTTGTGGCAGAGATGGCAACCAGTGGCTTGAGGGATCAGGATAGGTTGCACGAAGCATCCAACTGTCATCTGGAAGGCTAGAATGTCATTCCTTCTAGATGAGCATGCCCTCAAGACGTACGTCGACAGCGTGCTAGCTGAACCGGTAAATCCAGATCTGCCGAAGAAGTACAAGGTTGAGATGGCGAAGGCCAAGAGGATGATCCTGGATGGAGTCAAGGATCATGTGGTGTGTCAAATTGCTAGCAGAGGAACTACTAAGGAGATGTGAGATGCCTTGGCCACGTCATATCAAGGATCTTTCGAGCAGCCAAATATGTACTATGAGCAAAAGCTTAGATCTGCTCAGAGGCAAAAGTGAGAGCGTGTGGATCCATTCCTCACGAAGCTTCAGGAGACCCGTGATGAGTTTTCTACTGTGGGGCACACACCTCAGGATTCAGAGATGGTTAGACTGACCCTCAATTATGTCTCAAATGAGTGGCAAATCTTTGTCCAAAGTATCTTGGGCATGGAGACTTTGCTGAATTAGGATGAGATGTGGGCAGCTCTAAAACAAGAAGAGCTGAAGAGAGACTTGGTCAAGGTCAAACTTGATGGAAACAACAGCAACAATGGGTTGAAACCCAAGGAGGAGGATAATGCAACCCTTGCATCAAAGGGACATCAAGGGCAATAGAGACGAAAGAAGGATGTCTCCAAGGTGAAGTGTTTCAGATGTGCCGAGATGGGCCACTATGCTACTCAGTGTCCTCTCAAGAAGAAGGACAAGAATGAGAAACACAATCTAAAGGTTGTACTCGCGAAGATCGAAGAGGAGGAGTTCGCCATGACACCCAAGATACCTCTAGGAGGGAGGTAGGCTGATTTGGAGTTGTAGTTTGAAAGAGCTACAGATGGGCAAGATCCTTGAGGAGTCCACCTCTTGGATCAATACCTTACTACAGCTGCCCATTTTTGCGGCAGAAGGATGGACTACTATTGGATGGTGTCGAGGAGTGTCAAGGAGACAATTGCAGTGGCTGTTAGTTTTGGTAGCAACCGAAGTGCTCTAGCCTTGAAAATTGGTGGAGAGGCTAAGGCACATGAGTTCTAAAGAACCCAGCAACCTTTTGGTGAAATTCCACCCGAATTGTATTTTATTAAAATAATTAATATTTTTAATGGAGTTCCTAAGTCTAAACTTAGGGAAATTAAAATATTAATGGGTATTAATCAAAATATGGGTGAGAATGATCTAGAAGGAAGATCAAGTCATGTTTCAATCTTAACTGTTGATTAGAGACTTAATCTCGGTCGTTAAAGACTTAATAGGAAAAGTATAAAATGGAGGTTTGGGGTTCATTTGGAAAGACACGCAGAGAGATTGAGGAAATCGATTTTCTGAGGTGAGAAGTTCTCAGGGGGAAAATCGATTGGGGAAATCTTGCAGCAGAGGGGCAGTGAAAATCCGGGAGGACTTACCAGAGAATACTGACAAAGAGGTGGAGAGAGCTTGCAGAGAGACAGCACAGTAGTCGGGAGAATTGACACAAAAAAGTTGCCTGTCACCCAGAATCCAGAACTGTAGGAACAACTGAAACTATCGGGAACTGCTGGAACAGCCGGGAAAGCTGACACAGAGGAACCATAGTGGCCAGGAGAGCTGATGCAAAAACGTTGCCTGTCATGCAAAATCCAGAACTGTCGGAATAGCCAAAACTGTTCGAGAACTGCAGGAACTGCCGAGAACAGTCGAAACTGTCAGGAATTGTCAGAACAACCGAGAGAGCTTACGCAGAGGGCAGAGAAGGTAATGCAGGGCTAACACAGAGCCAACGCAAAAATAACCAGGTTTAGCTAGTCTTGTGCCCGATCAGCCGGAATTCTGTCGAGTGAAGTGAGGTAAAACTCACTCAGATTTTCCGCCAGTATTTTCTCTGTAAAGGATTGTTAGATGAGCATCCTAGATTTGTATTCAGATATTTCTCCTGCATAATAATAAACCCTCAGAGCTACTGCGTCGGTTTTCCTACATGGGGTTTTTCCGAGGACTATTATGTCAAAAAATAAGTGTGTCCTATGTATCTTGTTCTTTGCTCTGTTTTCTGTTGCATGAGATCAAATATTTAATCAATGTAGGTTGCAAAAGTAATTTGCTTTAGTATTCAAAAGAATATCTTGACGAATGTAATTGAAAAATCAAGTAGGTGAAGTAGATTCAGATTCGTTCCAGTAGGGGTTCCTTCATAGTGTGGGAATTTTCACATGGTATCTGAGCATTAATTTTGAAACACGGAAGAGCAAATCCAGTTCTGAATAGTGAGGCTGAAAGCTGCACTTAGCAGCAATTCGAATCCCCTTGAAGGGATTGTGTAGTCCTTGCCGGGAAGTAGATCTGAGGAAATCTCTCTCTGAGTGAGACGACAGAGAGGTAGGATTTCCAGTTCGTGAGTTTGTCGAGGCAGAGTGTGTGATGCAGAGCCTCAGCATAGTGCTTGAAGGGCACAGTTTCTATCGAGGAAAAAATTGTGCTGGAAAAGAAGGAAGACACGTAGAAGGGGAATTTTCTCCTCAGAGAACTTTCCACCAGAAAGTTCGAATTTCTCACTTCCTGAGCAACTAAGCAATGTTAAGCATTGATGAGAGGAGTCAGTTCGACAGTTGGGTGAGATGGCATCGCATGGGCTCAGAGATTAGGACAGGTTGGAAGGTGCTTCCAACTATGTCATATGGAAGACCAAAGTCTTAGTTATTCTGTAGGAATATGATCTCGAGGCCTACGTCAAAAGTGTTGTAGTGGTTCCTGCTGACAACGATCAAAAGGAGAAGTACAAAGCCGAGTAGGGTTTGGCAAAGAGGCCCATTTTCAATGGAGTTCGAGATGATGTGATCTCACACTTGCAGGGCAAGGATACAACCCGGGAGATGTGTGAAGCCTTGTTGTCATTGTATGAGGTCTCTTCCGAACAGCAGAAGATGTATTTGGAGCAGAAGTTGCAGCGGACTTTGATGTAGAAAGGAGAAGGGGTGAACCTCTATCTTCAGTGTCTTCAGGACGCTAAAGACCAACTTGTTGTAGTGGGGTCCACTCCTCAGCCAACTGCGATTGCGAGGATAGCTCTGAATGGAGTCTCGGATGAATGGCAAGTTTTTGTCCACAACATATTGGGTAGCGAAAAACTACCTTCATGGGAGGCTCTTCAACAGGAGGAGTTAAGGAGGGACCTAGTGAAGGTCAACCTTAGTGGCGGCAGTGGGAGTAGCTCAAAGACGAAGGAGTAGGAGGACAACGCAGCTCTGGCATCGCAGGGACAGCAGAAGCCAGAGTGAAAGGACGTTTCGAAGGTGAAATGTTTCAGTTGTGGCGAGATGAGCCACTATGCATCCCAATGTCCTTTGAAGAAAAGGATAAGGATGAGAAACATGATCCTAAGGCTACCTCAGCAAAGATTGACGGGGATGAGTTTTCCATGAGTGCCCACACATCTCCAGGCGGGAGATGGGGTGATATTGAGTTGTAGTCAAGAGGACTACATGTGGGCAGGATCCTTGAGGAGTCCACCTCTTCGATCAATTCTTTGCTATGGGAGCCCAAGATTCAGCAGTAGCAAGATGGACTTAGTGTCAGATGATGCAGTAGATTGTTTGGAGGACAGATGCAATAGCTAGGGACCAGAGACTGATCAGCATAGAGCAAGGTTGGTAGCAGTGCAGTTGGCACAGTGCAGGGGTCAGCAGCAGCGCAAAAGATTCAGAGAGTCTGAATCAGCAGCAGTCAAATTCCAACAATAATGGTATTATGCTGAACACAATTAATTTCAATTAATTTTGGATGTTTTTCAGTTGCTTCTCTCAACAACTGAGTTGCCATATGGATGCAATGTTAGTAGTGGCATTGCTAGCAGCATAGCAGATGCAACGTTTGAGAGGGAGTTGTAGTACAGATGCAGCAGTGGCAGTGGCAGTGTCATGGGCAACAGTACAGTAGCAGCAGCAACACAGTGTTGGTGGCAATAGCAGTGCAGAAAGGGGGTGCTTCAGAACTGCCGAAACAGCCAAAACTGTTGGAAATTGTCGGAATTGTTGGGAACAGTTGAACTGTCAGGAATTCGGAACTGCTAGAATATCTGGGAGAGCTGACGCAGAGGGCAAAGAAGGTGACATAGGTTTGACGCAAAGCCAGTGCAGAAAAAGTCGAGGTTAGCCAGTCTTGTGCCAGATCACCCAAAATTATGTCGAGGGAAGTGAGGTAAAACTCACTCAGATTTTCCACTAGTATTTTCTCTGTAAAGGGTTGCTAGATGAGCATATTTCTCTTGCATAATAACAAATCCTCAGAGTTGCTGCACTAGTTTTCCCGCATTGGGTTTTTTCGAGGACTATTGTGTCCAAAAATAAGTGTCCTATGTATCCTGTTCTTTGCTCTGTTTTCTGTTTCATGAGATCAAATATTTAAATAGAGTAAATTGCAGAAGTAATTTGCTTCAGAATTCAAAAGAATAACTTGATGAATGTAATTGAAAAATCAAGTAGGTGAAGTAGATTCAGATTTGTCGCAGTAGGGGTTCCTTCAAAGTGTAGGAATTTTGACAGAGACTAGGAGCGCCAGAGACTAGGAGCGCCATAGACTGAAAAACGCAGAGCAGAGTTGGTAGTGGTGCAGATTGCGTTAGTTCTGGTCAGCAGCAACGCAGTAGATTCAAAGGTTCAGCGCAGAGACTAGCAGCAATCAAGCTCCAGAACCTCCAAAACAGCCGAAACTGTTGGGATTTGTCAGAACTGTCGAGAACGAATGAACTACCAGAATTGTCGAAACTGCTAGAACAACTGGGAGAGTTGACACAGAGGGCAGAGAAGGTGATGCAGGGCTAATGCATAGCCAGCGCAGAAATAGTCGAGGTTAGCCAATCTTGTGCTAGATTAGCCAGAATTCTACCGGGTGGAGTGAGGTAAAACTCACTCAGATTTTCCGCCAGTATTTTCTCTGTAAATGATTGCTAGATGAGCATCCTAGATTTGCATTCAGATATTTCTCCTGCATAATAATAAACCCTCTGAGTTGTTGCACCAATTTTTCCGCATTGGGTTTTTCTGGCAACTATTGTGTCCAAAAATAAGTGTGTCCTATGTATCTTGTTCTTTGCTTTGTTTTCTGTTTCACGAGATCAAATATTTAATTAGTGTAGGCTACAAAAGTAATTTGCTTTAGTATTCAGATGAATAACTTGATGAATGTAATTGAAAAATCAAGTAGGTGAAGTAGATTCAAGTTTGTTGCAGTAGGGATTCCTTTAAAGTGTAGGAATTTTCATAGTGGCTAGTAGCGCCAGACATTGAACAGCGCAGAGTAGAATTGGCAGCAGTGCAGATTGTGTCGGTTCTGGTCAGCAGCAACGCAGTAGATTCAAAGGTTCAACGCAGAGACTAGCAGCAGTCAGGCTCCAAAACTGCCAAAACAGCTGGAATTGTCGAAAACAGATGAACTGCTAGAATTGTCGAAACTGCTAGAACAGCTGGGAGAGTTGATGCAGAGGGCAAAGAAGGTGACGCAAGGCTGACGCATAGCCAGCGCAGAAATGGTCGGGGTTAGCCAATCGTATGCAGGATCAGCTAGAATTATGTCGGGTGAAGTGAGGTAAAACTCACTTAGATTTTCCGCTAGTATTTTCTTTCTAAATGATTGATAGATGAGCATCCTAGATTTGCATTCAGATATTTTTCCTGCATAATAATAAACCCTCAGAGTTGTTGCACCAGTTTTCCTGCATTGGGTTTTTTTGGGGACTACTGTCTCCAAAAATAAGTGTGTCCTATGTATCTTGTTCTTTTCTCTATTTTCTGTTTCATGAGATCAAATATTTTGTTAGTGTAGGTGCAAAAGTAATTTGTTTCAGTATTCAGATGAATAACTTGATGAATGTAATTGATAAATCAACTAGGTGAAGTATATTCATGTTTGTTGCAGTAGGGGTTCCTTCAGAGTGTAGGAGTTTTCGCAGTGGCTAGGAGCGCCAGAGACTGAACAGCGCATAGCAGAGTTGGCAACAGTGCAGATTGCGTCAGTTCTGTTCAGCAGCAACACAGTAGATTCAAAGGTTCAACGTAGAGACTAGCAACAGTCAGACTCCAGACTACCGAAACAGCTAGAACTGTTGGAAACTTCCGGAACTATCGGCAACAGACAAACTGTAGGGAATTGTCAGAACTGCCAGAACAACCAGGAGAGCTGACGCGGAGGGCAAAGAAGGTGACGCAGAGCCAATGCAAAAATAGTCGGGGTTAGTCAGTCTTGTGCCGGATCAGCCGGAATTCTGTCGAGTGAAGTGAGGTAAAACTCACTCAAATTTTCCGCCAATATTTTCTCTATAAAGCATTGCTAGATGAGCATCCTAGATTTGTATTCAGATATTTCTCCTGCATAAGAATAAACCCTCAGTGTTGTTGCACTGGTTTTCCCACATTGGGTTTTTCCGGGGACTATTGTGACCAAAAATAAGTGTGTCCTATATATCTTGTTCTTTGCTCTGTTTTTTGTTTCACGAGATCAAATATTTAATTAGTGTAGGTTGCAGAAGTAATTTGCTTCAGCATTCAGAAGAATAACCTGATGAATGTAATTGAAAAATCAAGAAGGTGCAGTAGATTCAAATTTGTTGCAATAGGGGCTCCTTTAGAGTGTAGGAATTTTCACAGTGGCTAGGAGAACCAGACACTGAAGAGCGCAGAGTAGAGTTGGCAGCAATGTAGATTGTGTTGGTTCTGGTCAGTAGCAGCGCAGTAGATTCAAAGGTTCGGAGCAGAAACTAGCAACAAACCGTCTCTAACATTCACGTGGTATCACATTGAACACAATTAGTTCAGTGATTTTGGATGTTTTTCATTTGCTTCTCTCAACAACTGAGTTGCAGTAGGGATGCAATATTAGCAGTGGCAGTGCTAGCAACATAGCAGATGCAACATTTGAGAGGAAGTTGTAGTACAGATATAGCATTGGCAGTGGCAATGGTAGTGTCAAAGGCAACAGTACAATTGCAGTAGCAACGCAGTAGTTGGTGGACAGCATGTCAAACATCAGTAGCGTAGAGGACAATGCTTCAGAGTCAGAGCAGTATGCAGCAACAGTATATTGCTAGAGCACATTCCTCGCTAAGAGGGAGTTTTGATTGGGGTAGCATCGGATGTGCTCTAGGCCTCAAATCTTGCAGGGAGGCTTAGGCACATGCATTCCAAAGAACATAGAAACCGTTTTGGGAATTCCAACCAGAGACGATTATATTAAAATAATTAATATTTTTAATGGGGTTCCTAAGTCTAAACTTAAGAAAGTTAAAATAATAATGGGTATTAATCTAATTTTGGGTGAAACTTCTAAAAAAAGACGAAGATCAAGTCAAAATGATCTAAGCCTTTGGTTATGAGTTAATCTAGGGCATTGGTTGTCCAATAGGAAGATATAAGAAGGGGCTTGAGGGTCACTTGGAAAACACACACTGAGAGTTCAGAGAATCGATTTTTCTGAAGCAGAGCAGAGGAGTTGTCGGGGGAATTTCGATAGTGAGTTGTTGTAGTGAGGGGCAAGGATAGTTGGGTTGGAATATCTTCTCCAGGACCTAGGATACGTAGCAGAGAGAGGCAGAGAGACACCGGTTGGGTTGACGCTGGGCCAGAAGGACCCACGCAAAGCTTGACGCTGAGCCAGAAGGGTTCAGCAGAGACAGCGTAGTCATCCAGGGCAGAAGTCCGAGTTTTGCCGAGGAACTGATATTTCTGAGCCTAGAGGGCTGGAAACTGCTCCAAAAGGCAAGACGTTTCCCAGTTGAGCTGACACAAAGCCTTTTGAGGTTGACGCAGGGCCAGTGTAGAGATAGTCGCAGACAGTTGGTTCAGCTGCTGGAACAACCAGGAATTGCTGGCTAGAGTGAGGTAATCTCACTAAGTATTTCTTCCAGTTTATTTTCTATGTAATTGGATTGCCGGAAGCGCATCCAGAGTTGTATTCGGAAACAACTGCTTAATAAAAAAAAATATAAATATAAATATAAAACCCTCAGAGTTGTTGCACCAGTTTTCCCGCATTGGGTTATTCTGTGGACATTTTTCCAAAAAACAGTGTCACTCATGTATCTTTCTCTATGGTTTTGTTCTTGTTTTGGGCAAATTAATTAATTAAGTTAAGGCTGCAGTTGTATTAGCTTCAATATTTGCTGTAGGAAGCAGTAAATAATTTGTTTCAGTAATTAACAAATAGCAGAAGTTAAATCAGTTGCTGCAGTAGTAGATTCGGGTGGGGATTCTCAAATTTTCACATTAACCTGGTTGCTGAGCTCAATTCTGTATACAGAAGTAGGACGTTTTTCATTGCAGAAGCCGACCTGAAAACAAATGAGCCAGCTCTTATAAGTTCCTGTCAAGGTCTAATATATATATTTTGCTATGCTCCTCTGCAAGTTTCAAAATTATGATGATCTTCCTTCATGTTCTGTTCTGACCCGTAGCAATCAAACAATGGAAGGTATGTATCTATTCCCTGTGATTTTGGATCCTACATTGGCAACATTCCTATTGAAGTAAAAGACTTTTATCCAGAAAGTATTCTGTGTCATGAGACTTATATGAAGAGATTTTTATCAAGGACTGTTGTTTCAGCTAAAGGAGTCGTGTTGAGAGTCTAGGTTGTGCTATGATCCATGATTCTTGTTGCATGTTGTCAATCTGAGTTCCTCTTTGAAGACTTGAATATCAAAGAAAAATTCATAATTGACTGAAGATATTCTGATCTGAAGAACTCACATATATGGATAAGAATAATAAGGTTTATTACACAATGAAGAGGAAAATGTTGGGTTACTGCTCTAAAGAGCTGTGACTAAGAATCTTCCGCTACCTTGAGTGCCTTGTAACTGTCTAAAGCTACATAACACTAAATTTATCCATTTCAAAAACTGGAACTGTGTCAATAAGACTGAAAAATAAAATCATCTTTCATATTCAGTTTCCATATCATTCAATCATCTCAGGAATAAATAAATAAATAGAAACCCTGAAAAAAAACACTCACTTCCTGCATGTGCTCCCAACCTGGCTCTCGGTCAGCAACAAACTTGTGAGCTGCATCATAGCGCATATGCTCCTACAATGATATGACAACAAAAACAGTTCAAGAAGAAAACAAATGTCTCTTTCTTCACTGGTGCATCGACATCATTCAAAATATATATTTAATAGTCACCACAAGTGTGTGGTGACTGACAGGGTTTAAAGATCTTCAAATTGAATTCTATTCATTCCTAATCAATAGGATACTCGCTAAATTTGTTCAGCATTCGTGCTTTCATTTTCTATGCATGTAAGCAACATCTAAATCTTGAACTTCCATGTTATATTCTGTTCCAGTTTCTATTTTTCCAAATTCAAATAAGCATGCAAAGGCATTAATTGAATAGCTCTTGGTGGATGGAATCTAAAGAAGCATGCCAAAATGCAAGCAGCATAATAACTGCAAGCTTCAATCCCTGACAAAATGATATAAATCTGCCATCCTTCCCAAAATATTCAAATATAACAAAATACTCCCAAAGTGATTTTCACACACTCCTCTCAAATTCAGGCATTCGATTATAAAGTTCATAAATCCTAAATAGATATTCATTACGACGTTACTGTCTATCCATCATCTGACAGATGACTGACAAATGTTCAACTGGATAACAGGAAAAAAATCAAAAATATAAAGGAAAACAAAAGAGAATAAATTGGATAAATCAAGATAGGAGAAAGCAACTATAGACCCTGTACTGCCAACCCAGCTTCTGTATCACATCTTCATCAAACTTAATGCCCCCTTCAAGCTCAGGTCGAGCAATCAGCCAGAACGCTGCAACAGTGGGGTCTTTCATGCTCTCCAATATGCGCTGCACACAGTCATTTAGTAAATAAATGAGAGAATATTTAATGAGGATCCCCCTTCTTTCCATCAGGGAGAGATCTGTGCCTTCAAGTAAGAATTACCAGTTCAGTTATCAGCTAGTATGAGAATCTTTAGAAAATATGTAGTCTTTCTTAAATTAGTGCTAAAGATGGCATGCTGACACTCATCACCCATGTGTGGAGGCTATATCTAGAACATTAATTTGTACTCTTGTGCATCATTTGTTGTATCTTGTACAGTAATGTAATATAAGATGCATATTTTCAAAAAAACAAGTAAACAAAAGAGTAAAAGAGGCTATATTCTCTACATTGTAATGGAATAATTCTTTGCAGTGACTTTTATCCTTGGAAGAACACATTACACTGAAAAAGGGAACAAATATAAGTCCATGATAAATACCATTTGTTCTGTTTTACCTTGCTCACTCTCCTCTTTTTCTTCTATTTCATTTGTATCTCTCTTATTTCGATATCATGATTTATTTTAGCATCTAAGACTGTGCTATAAAGTTTAATATGCTAATGAGAGCAAATTTCATTTTGTAAATTTTGTAAATATTTGTAAATTAATTTTCCACTAACCTTTCTTTATTTTTTGAAGTTTTGTAAATAATTATTTGGGTTTTGGGGTTTTATTTCAATGTCTGTATATATTGGGTTCTTGGGTCCTCTCTATTTCACTTGTGAGGTGATAGCTCAAGGGTTTAAAGCAGAAATCAATTTTAGGGCTATCTATTCAAGAGAAGAAGGTTGATCTAGGCCCAAGAGGGTAAGATCTAGCCTTTCCAGCTCTCAGTAACTCAACAATCAGCCAGAAAAGGGAGTCGCAGCCCTTGAAGGACGATTTCATCATTTTTCAGAGGTAAATCTTTGTGTTTGCAAGGAAGCGAATTCATTTTTAGGGTGGTCATGGGAATTTTGAGGCCATTTAGGCCTTATCCGCAGCCCTTACGGGCTTTCTCTGGTTGGCCACATCCCTTCTAGGGCCTTATAACCCTAGTGGCAGCCTTTAAGGCCTAGCCGCAAGCCTTCTTGGCCTCTCTTGGGCAAGTCATAGCCCCTTTGGGGCTTGTTTTTGGTAGTCGCAAATAGGGCTTGAAACCATGGTTTGCTGGGAGCACCCGCCACCCTCCCACCCTTCGAATCGCTCTCGAAACGCGCCCTGAGCAGGAGAAAATCGAGAGAAACCCAAAGCGTGCTCTCGCAAAAAAAAAAAAAAAAAAAAAATCTCCCCGGTTTTTTCGCAAATTTTTTGTCACCATGATGTTCCAAACGCAATTTGTTTTCAAAGATACAAGGGATTTTAAGTAGGGAAGCCTAATATTCAAGCCTAGGGCCCTAGTATTGATATGCAATTCATGGCAATCTTAAATTCTTAAAGCGAAAGTGACATTCTCCTTTATCTTTCATTTTCATCCTTTGACTTAAATTTTTTACATTACCATGAAATGACTCAGGATGTTTGAGAGTGGTTCTAACCTCATTGGATTTCATATCGAGAAAGTAGAATTTTAGATCTCACACAAAATCCGGCAAATCAATTTTTTAGGATTGCAGGGATTGCAATGTTTCCATTGGACTTTGTCATGTACTAGGGTATGGAACTCGTATTTAATCAAGAGCACCAAGCCCTATATGTACCTTGATATTAGTGACACCAGTGGTCAAACTCCTCTATCATGACCCTACTAAAAATGTACCCATCACTCCAACAAAATCTTGACTTGAGATGCTTTTCTATCTTATGTTAATTGCTTAGGGGGTGACATTAATGATAAAAATATCAAGATAGGGAATGATTTTGATGATATGTAGTTATTTGTTGTAGCAAGATTTTTTTGGATGCTAGAGGCCATCTAGAGTCTATTTGTTGATGTATTTTCAGTTCATAGATGGATTGAACTCTATGCTATTTTGGTTATGTAAACCCTTACATGCTATATAAATGAGAACTTATAACTTGTGGACGTGGTTGATGAAGATTATAACTTTTAGATGATTGATGTTATATGGTTTGATCCATGTTTTAATGTTTTACATATCTAATTCATCATTCTACATGCTTTTTTTACATATATGCATCAAAATATATAAAAATATATATTATATAAAAATTCACTCACGACCCGGGAGCTTTTGAAAATATCGCTCCCGCTCCCAAGCAACCTTTCTTGAAACCCCTAGTAACAGCCCTTTAGGGCTTACTCACAGGCCTTAGAGGCCTTTTGGTGCTAGCCGCATACCTTAGAAGGCCTTTTGGCCTAGGCCGCAGGCCTATTAGGCCTCCTCATCCTAGCCACTGGCCTTATTAGGTCTTTGTCCCCTCATTGCAGTCATGTTTGGGCATATTTCTGAGTTTGGCATTTGATTTTAGCACTAATCTCTGTGGTTGCAGACTCATGGTAAGTTGGGCAGGGGTTTGAGGTCAATTACATATCATTTTGCCATTAATACATTGATTTTCCAAGCCAATATTTGGTTTTGCAGACTTGTCATTAAGGATTCAAGGGCTTGAGGTCTTATTAGTCCATCACTCAGCCTTAAAAGCCCTAGCTTCAGTCACAAGAGGGCTGATCCTTTATTTGTCAAGGCTGATATCTGTGTTGCAGGTGTTTGAAGGGGCTCTAGTGCATTTTGAAAGTTAAACTAGCCATCTAGCAAGGCCTTACGACCAAGGATTTTCTCTCTAACCTCATCTCTCTCCTTGCTATTTTATGATCAGAACTGAAATCATCTTATAACAGTGGTAAAATATCTGAATACACATCTTAAAAGAGCCCTAAAATACAATGGCACAAGTCTATAATCATCACACTCTAAATCTCAAGTGATAAGAAGAAATTGTGTCATTGAGTTCATGATTTTCTAAGTGATTTTAGAGGACTGTCACATGATTTTTAAGGTCTGATATATGCATTTACAGTTCTGATATAAATCATAATAGTGATAAAAGGAACACCTAAAGCCACAAGAAACTCATTTTGAGGCTTTAGGGATCATTCCTCTCATAGGCAAAGTGATTTAAGTGGTTTTGCTCCAAGTGATTGGACTAATCATTGTGAAAATAAAATTGTAGTCTTGTTGGTCACTCTTTGCATCTTGCATTGCATCATTGGCATAATTTTGCTTTTGTTTCAATTTGCATTGCATATAAAAGCCTAAAGCAATATTAAAGAAATTGTGCTCTAAAGAAGTGAACCTAATTGTAATCTTTGGTAAAAAAATTGAATGATTGCTAATGCTCTAAATTTCTCTTGGTATTGCATTAGTTTATCTTGCTAAAGAAACATTGAAGCATTATCTTGTTAAGGAGCAGTATGTCTAATTGCTAAAGTGATATAATATTGTTCTTGCTCTTTATTGTTATCATTTAAAGAACATTGGGATTGCTAATTGATAAGACTGTTTTATATATCTTTTGAGCATTCCTCATTGTCTCATTTGGTTTCTAATTTGCACGTCAAATTGTGAAAAAACTATTAATAGATTTAGAGCACTTGTTTCATTGTCAAGTTCATTGGATAAATCTTCAATTGGTTTCAAAGCACTTTAATTAGCAAATCAAGTGGTCCATTGGCACATTTGCTATAGATAGATTTGTCCCTGTAATTTCTCTTCAAGTACTTCTTTTATGCTCGTGTTAAAAATCAATGAATCTGAAGTAATTTAACTTCAAGTACTTAAAAAGTCATCTAACAATCTCACTTAAAGCTACCACTCACATCGTGCATTTAATCCTAGGATTAGTTGTGCATTAATAAATTTACCTCCAAGCATAAGCTTAGTTAATAGAAAGATACGACCCCCCTCTCTATTTGTTTGTGGCACTTGATCCTTGCACTAAGGTTAAAACAAGTGACCTTGCAGTTCTCTTGTCGACATCCCTTGTAGGAACGGAAGCACCTAGGTCCTCAGAACCTCACGGTAGGTGTCGCTAATGAGGCCATACCCTCCTTCTTTTGGGCGTCTTTCTACTAGCTTCTTGTGAGACTTGCTTCAAGATGCCTAAATTGAGGGTTCTCATCTAGAATAGGCATTCTAATTAAGATTAACCAAGGGCTTGCATCTTACTTAGTTTTAGGTGTTGCATCCCATATAAGATAGTTTCTCATCCTACCAGTGACTGTTCATCTAGTAACTTGGTATCTTAATTCATATTGTGCAAGTAATTTGACTCCTTAGGCATTGGTATCACACTTAAAATTCCTTAAATCAAATCAAGTTGTACTAAATAACCTTAACTTGCCAATTATCTTTAACCAAGTTGTTAGGCCATTTAGGCGTGTCTCTCAAACCCATCACATCATCCATAAGGACTACCCCCCTTAACCTGCTATAGGGAGACAACTTAAACAGAGAGGGTTGGGACCAGATCAGCCCCTACCCTGAGCGTTGTCACATTCTCGTGTACAATTTGAGCGACAACAAGTCCCATCTCAAATGTCTCGTCATCGTTATCAAGTCATATCTCATTTCAGCTCATCTTTGCTCATCTGTTGAACACTCTCAAATCTAAAGAAGAAGAATCATCATCATAGAGGAACAAAAGTGACCACGCTATATCCAAGGACAATAGGCACGATAACCCAACTTGTCATAGGAGACAACGATCACACATATTATTGCTTGTTGATCTTCCCACCTTGACACCCAAGAATCAAGTGGTAGAAGACCTGCTTCCTTTCACTTAGGGAGGATACCCAACTTACCATAGGTAAGGATCACAAACTCCCAAGTCTCTCCTCATCCATTGGCCAGATGGATGCCAATCTCGACAACCCTATCTTGTGGGTAGGATGCATACTAGTGTATACTCTGTCAATGGTAGGGGAGGATAGCCCAACTTGTCATAAATAACAAGGATCAAATAGACCCTACACTGACAATAGGCAGGATAGCCCAACTTGCCATAAATGATATGGATCACAAATCCTATTGTCCATAGATCCCTCTGTTAGCGCTTGAGATTTCACCTCAGGCTGAGAAAGGCAAATCTTCAAGGCTACATCAAACCATTTCACCTCGTAGCTAGCCCTACAACGTATGAGAAGGCTCTCTCGAATCAGATTCGGTAGATCTTTCAATAGGATGAGCTGACCCAATTAGGAATAAAGATCTTAGGCTAGTAAATTGATATAGGAAGGTTTGCTTGGGGTTTTTAATTAAATGACGGGGCTTTTCTGGGCTGCATGGGCAAAATCACAACTTGAACAGAGAAATATAATGACTACACAGATTATTAACTGAGGCAAGGTAGGCAAGCAATTTAACATCAAATCTAGATTTAATATGGGATGGCAAGACTGGTGAGGAGCTAAGGAGGGCAAATAATACTTTGAATCCTCCTTAAACAGGAGAAAACATTGAATATGAGCAAATTTATAGGAGGAGCATACAATACTATGAATTCCTACCTAAACACTTCATTTGCTCCATTAGATATGATCATGACGTGAATGAAACATGACAGTTTAACAGTTTACATATGAGACAAAGGGAAAACCTATGCTAAATCAACATACCACATGAATCTCAACAAACAGAGCTGTGAAATTCCATTAAATTCTCTGTCAAAGACTGTACAAGAAAGCTCTGCTACGCTCCAGCAGCTCCCAGCACTCAGAAAACTCTCTCCTCTCTCTCCTCTTCTTTTACAAATGAATTTTTTAAATATATGAAACAAAGCACAGCTGGGGGAAAAAACCCTCGACCCCAAGACCCGGCTTCTCTTTTTATCATTACTAACAAAATAAACTTAAAAAAAACAATCATCGCTTCCTGAAGAGAGAATAGCGCTCTGTCCACTGAAATTTGTTGATGATTTGGCTACTTTCGAGGCAAATCTGGTGCTAAGATCTCATAGAATCAGGGCTACGGATCAAAATAGGCAAATGCGTTTCTTTTGAAATCCTCTGCGCTGTTGCAATTACAATTACAAAAATTAAAAATGGGCGTTTCATCTATGCTAAACATAGAACAGCATTTCCCTAAAATCCTCTAATGACTGACACATGGAGCGCAAATCCAGTTGAAACATTAATTAAAATCTGGGGAAATAGGAGTCGAATCCTGTTCTGTTGTTCTGGCACCGTTTGAATAGCGGTCGCCTGGATTCAATGTTCTGGGGTATGTTGTTGCTGGAAAATCTGTGAGGAGTCCATCTACTTGGGCGAAGTTGACAAGGGAGTTAATTTCCAATGTTGGATCTGAGAGATAATCGAAGGCTAAAGTCGTAAATTCGTTTCTGAGATAAGAGACAAAGATTGATATATTTTGCAGGTGCAACCGCTTGACATTATCTATGTTCCCTGCAAGATAACCACCAGGACTCTGGAAAACCGCCTCTACTTAATGTTACGACGTCAGCAACTTCTTTGATCTCCTTGATAGTTGAATTCGGAATTCTGATATTATCTCCCTCCACCTCGTAAACAAGTTTGAATTTTGTTTGTTGCTTTCAACTCCCTTAGCACAGCACTGTCATCGGACTTTATCATTAGTCTATCAGCTATGTTGTGGTAGCCACTCTTATTTATAACTGAAATGGTGGGCTCTATGATAATCAATCTTCCATGCCGTGGCTATGGCTCGCGCATACTGTATGTTGATGAGGACATTGACATTTTCTTGACTCTTCCGGCCACAAATACAACCCATTGCCTCATGGAGATCCAACCAAATAACTGTCGAATGCATACACCCACGAATTGTACCCATATCTCGGTCCTTCTCTGAAGAATGGATGTCTCAAAGTTTGCAAAGCTGTCAAACGTTCAGACGGCTCAAACCGAAGAAGGCCTTGCAACAATTCTATAAAAAGATCCGCCGAATGGTCTACATGCTGCTTTACGGATCCCTAAGCTTTGGCAATTTTCTCACTGTTCTGATGCTCTCTCCAGAAAATGCTCCTTCAGGCCAATTCAATCTTGTTCCAGGCCAATTCAGGCCGTGGCAAAGCTCCTAAAACCCTTTCCATCATAGCAAGATGTTCCAAGTTTTCATGGGTCTGAAACAAAGTATCTCCCGAGCAGATTTCCACAAGTATGCACCCTATACTCCAAATATCACAAGGGTAATTCCATCCAAGTCCCAGAATGACTTCAAGAGCTCGATAATGCCTTGTAGCAACAACTGAGGTGTGATTTTGATGTTCAAATGTCATACTTCCAAAATCAATTATCTTAATTGCACTGGACTTTGGCCACCGTTTGAAGTCATCTGAAAATCCCTTAACCCCCTTGTGCTATTTTTGTCATACTTAGAAACTTCAAGAAGCGTTTCAATTTCGATCATTCCTGCCTCTCGGTATTTTTGTATGCCACGAACAATTTTGATAGCTACAAAATCCTTCGATTTTTGGTCCCAGCATCCCAAGGTCTGACATTTCATATCTGAGTGATAAGGTTGTCTTCTATCCAAATACCCCATTGTTTTGTCCCTGTGCAGCAAATGCGCTGGGGAGGATCCTTGATTTGAAGATTCTCCTCTTTTAAATCCAGTGACAGTACCCGATCTTTTGTTCCGCTTCATGTTACTTTTGGCAACCTGGTGCCATCTCTTCACTGCATTAGATGTCTGCTCATCAAATATGGCCTTCTTCATATTTGAACCCATCTATGTCACAAGTGCATAGAGAGGAGATTTCAAGCCAAATTGAAACCATATGAAACGGAAAAAGGCAACTTCGAAAGTATTCTGGAACAGAGTAAAATGTATCAGAAACAGAATCAATTGAGGGCGACCGAACCAAAAATATTCATCACTGAGCCGCACCAATGGAATTCCTTGAACTACAACATGTTTGGATTGGATTTCTAGTGCCATCTTTCTTATGATTACTTGCAGTTTAGTTCCAACCAATAGAATTATAATCAAAGGAGAAAAACTTAACCAGAAGTATGCCTGACAACCATGCACGTTGAGAAGTAAGTATATCACAGCAAAAACCCATAATGGAAGGCTAATTCCAACAACTGTCTTGAAGTCATCATCCAGGGATATCTCAATATATTTGTGAATATTAAATCTGCTTCCTGGAGCTAAGTGTGCAGAGATGAAGCCATGGCGCAATGTGAAGTAATCGAATTTAGTCACTGAACATAAAAACTGTTGAAAAAAAAAACATTCAATCCAGATGAAAATTGGCATCCTTTTTGAAAAATGCAGATGGCGCCCTCCAAATAGCTTTTGCCTCTGATTGCTGATGATATTCTGAATTGTGCTTGTGCAGATAGGAGCTTTGAAGTCGCTGCCAGTTGAAGAGCTGGAGCATGAATTACATAATCTAAAACCACACATTAATGATTTCTTCTTCAAAATAGGGTTTTGAAGAAGAATCAATCTCTGACATGAGACGGAGTCTAACACCCTCAACCCTAGGAGATCTTATGGCTCAATTCCTCAACTTGGAAGCTCAAATAGGGGGGAAGAGCATAGCTCAGCGTCCTCAATTAGTTGGGACCCTTACCCAGGAGGGTCACATCCATCAATCCAAGTTGCTCTTTGAAGACCAAGAACTTCCCTTTCGGCAATGCCTTGGTAAGAATATCTATTATTTGCTCATCTCTTGAAACGTAATGGAATCTTAGTGCTCCTCTTTACACCATATCTCGAATGTAGTGATACCCGATCTCAATATGCTTGGACTTGCTGTGGAAAACGAGATTCTCTGTCAATCAGATCCCACTCTTGTTGTCGCAATATATAACTGTGACGGACTGTCGTATCAAGAACCTGCTCAAATAGTTCTCCAAAGGGCTTCCTCAACCATTGCCTTATTCATAATGATCTTTATACTTATGTCATTGTATATTTTATGTAAAACCAAAAGGAAGAAAAAGAAGAAAAAGAATTTTTATTATTATGTTTTTAATTAGTTAAGCGTGTTCCTCATGCTTCTAGGATTTGTTGAGGCAAAGTCCTATTTGGACTTCTTGTAAAGAAAAAGAGAAAAGAATTTTCTAGATGTAATTTTGGGTCAAAAACCCCTCAAGATGTCAAGTCGGCCCTGCCTGTCATCTCGGCCCTGCCCAAAAGGACATGTCTATTCAAACCCCACTCAACAGTATAAATAGAGGGGAGTTGAGCTCATTTGGACACACAATTTTTGCATGATCTATTCTAAAATTTTGCAGAAGAAGAGGAGGGTTGAAGTCTGAAATTGAAGAAGAATTTGCTTGAAGTCAGATCTATGGAAGTTATGCCTCATCACACTTCTTGTTGAAGATTTGTTGTTGGTCTCTTGTTGATGGATTTGTTGTGCAGAAAAAGCAGGGTTTGACTTGGCATCTAGATGGTGTTAGTTTTTGGTAGCATCGGATGTGCTCTAGCCATGAAAATTGGTGGAGAGGCTAAGGCACATGAGCTCTAAAGCACTCAAAAACTGTTTGGTGAAATTCCACCCAGATTATATTTTATTAAAATAATTAATATTTTTAATGGGGTTCCTAAATCTAAACTTAGGAAAATTAAAGTATTAATGGGTATTAATTAAAATATGGGTGAGAATGTTCTAGAAAGCAGATCAAGTCAAGATTTAATCTTAGTCGTTGATTAGAGACTTAATCTCACTGGCTGAAGTCTCAACGAGAAAAGTATAAGAAGGAGGCTTGGCGTTCATTTGAAACACACATAGAGTTGATCAGTAATTTTGATATTCCAAGGGAAGGGTTTGCTAAGGAATTCAAACAAGTGATCAAGCAGTGAGGACCAGAGGCAGTACTGGAAGGAAGTGATTTCCAGTTCCAGTGAATATACTTCAGAGAAGGCAATGAAGGATAAAAAAGTCAGTGCAGTGCCAAGGAGGGACAGCACAGCAACTGGAGGAGGTTGACACAGAGGTCGATGCAGAATTGTTGGGGGCTAGTAGAGATCAATGCTAGAAATCACTGTGGGTGATTGGCAGGAGAAATCTCGATTTCTCAGCAGTAGAACCAACGATAGCTATGGTGATGCAGTCAGAGTGAGTCTCCACACAGAAGCCACGCAGTGACTGCATAGGCTCACGCAGAGGCCACGCAGTGGGTCATCTAGGCGCTGGGGCCAATGTAAAATCTCCAGATTCAATGTGAGAAAATTCTCACTATTTTTCTATCAGTTATCTTCTCTAAGCGAATTGCCATTTTCTTTGGGGCATCCAGATTGAATTCAAAAATTTACTACCAATAATAGAAACCCTCAGAGCTATTGCACTGGTTTTCCCACATTGGGTTTTTCCGGGGAGGACTGTCCTCGATGACTACATTTAGGGCAGTCCTGACCATGAACTCAAGATCTAGTGTAGACCCCACGGAAGTCAACTGGTCGCGAATCCCTTGCAACCTAAGAAGGAAGGGATCGATATCTTCTCCCTTCTGCATCTAGTACTCTCTCAGCTGATTTTCTAATAGTATCTTCGGTTGGAAGGAAGATCCCTAATACAAGGTGGTCAGCGCCTCCCACATCTCCCTTATTGTGTTCTTCTCAGCAATGTGTGGTACATGATCTTTGACCTTGTCTAGGATCATGAACTTGGCCTTAACCTAGGCCTTCTCATACTTCTTCAATGGATCAACGCCGGCTAGCTCAGCAACTACCTTCAAGGCATAGTCCTTGATGCAATGTTTGTCTAGGATTGCCAAGATCCTGGCCTTCCAAATGAAAAAATTGGATGCTCCATCCAATCTGTGTTGGTCCCTCAACCCATTCATTGCCATCTTTGCTCAAAAATAGGATTGGTTCTCTTCTCCCTCTCCTGCTGCCAATCTAGCAAGACTTGGATCTAGATTTCTTCGATGCTAGGAATCCTCTAAGGAACAAGCTCCTCTAGACTACCTCTGAATCCTAATTTCCTTCACGGAAATCCTCCTACCAACTGTCGAATCACTTCCACTCCAATCCTCCTTTGCTGCTGCAACTTGGATCTAGATTTATTTGGCTAGAAATTCTTCAAGGCAGTGGCTCCCTGTACCTCGGCTTTGTCTCCACATACATTGTTCTGCACAAATCAGAAACAGCATCCCACCAGCTCCTCAAATCGAATCTCTCGTATGAGTATAATGGGATGGGGTATGTCCCTTGGGAGGTGGTGTGGTGTCTCACGTAAAGCCTCCCAGCGTTGTGTTGTAATCTTGTGGAGAGTTAGAGCTTGTCAAGTCAAGTCCTTGCTATGTTGTAATTTGACAATGTTGGTTATGATATTAAAAGTCTTATCAATCCGACTCTTCTTATGAAAATATTTCAATTTGAGAGAAACCTTGTACCGGTTGTGGAATTATGAATACCTCCCTAATTAAGAGGGAGTGTTGGAAAATGTAACTAGGTTCAATCTTCATAATGATCTTTGTACTTATGTCATTGTATATTTTATGTAAAAATCAAAAGGAAGATAAAGAAGAAGAAAAAAATTATTATTATTTTTTTTATTAGTTAAGCATGTTCTTCATGCTTCTACGATTTGCTGAGTCAAAGTCCTATTTGGACTTCTTGTAAAGAAAAAGAGAAGAATTTTCTAGATGTAATTTTTGGGTCAAAAAGCCCTCAAGATGTCAAGTCGGCCCTGCCTCCCTTTAACTATGTTTATTAAAGATGATCTTCACATAAGTAAGACAATGAGACAAATGAGAATTATATGATATAAACACAACTTAAAGATGGCAGATGAGATTGCTAACAAAGATTTGAGAAACTACTTAGATCATCAATAGCAAGTGAAAGAAAAATATGCAATTAGATCAAGTAACAATTTAGAATTACAAGCTAAGAGATGCAACTAGGATGCAATGATTAGCAATGCAAAATGCGAGATATGAATTAGCAAGAGATCTAGATCTAAGTTAATTAGCGAGTTGGTCATTTCTCCCTTTTAAATAACGAAAAAAAGGATACCAAGGGATCAAGGTCCCAAGCTCCCTCAAGACAACAAGACTGATTTTATTGATGAGTTACAACAGAGAGACCCTTTGACAGAGAGAAGGGCTCTTAAAATCTTTGAAGAGAATTTGTGAATGATAGATCTTTTCATCAATAAGATCCTCTTCAAGAGATAACAAGGATCTACAAATGACTGGCACTAAAGTTCTTGCTCCAACTCCTTGATTGACAACATCCTTTAGAAGAAGACAAAGAGCCTTCTATGCTCTCGGCCTAGGAGACGAGAGACCCTTGAAAACTCTAAATTTCAATCTCCAAAAATATTGAAGAGCCTCTAAAGATAGGAAAGGCTTGGATTTCAGTGATAAATTTTCTTGCAAAACCAAAGATTAGCCTTCAAGTACACCTTGCGCCAGTGATGAAAACTGCTCACGACGAGATCCCAAATGGTTTAAATTTTAGTTTTGAGTTTTATAAAATTTTATGGAAATTTGTTAAGGTTTCAAGGCATAAAGCCTTTCAATATTTTTGCAATTAATCAAGATGTCCTGACCCTACTAGCCTCTCGCATCAGGTGAAAGAACACAACCTTTAGACTCAACAATGAAGAGAAATAGCCCTCCCAAAACAAACTTCTGGCCTAGAAAAATCACAAGGTTAGAACAAATTTGACCAAAAGACTTTTTGGGAAACCCTTCAAAAATAGCTCTGAGACCTCTGCAAAACCAAAGAGGTTTAGTCACTTAATCGTAAAAGGAAATAAGCCCTTTCTAGGCTTGCTACCTATAGGAAAAGGCCTCTAAAACCTCTGGGGCCTAGCCAAAGAGTTTGCAATAAAATCAAGATTTTACAAATGGTTATTAGTCCACAAAATAGATGAAAACCCTCTTCAAAATAAATTTGTATTCTCTGCAAACAAGGGTTAACTAGCATGATAATAAAACAAATAAAATGAGCTCCTTAAACCCTACGGCTATGCTAGAATAGGCTTTAGAAAAAAATTCAAAACCTTAACATAATCATACGCCAATAGATCTCGGCCTTGGAGGTGAAAAAGAGCTTACTGCCTCAAGAAATATTTTTTTCTAAGGCTCCAAAGTGAAAACCGAATTGAAAATAAACTTAGAAAATTTTGCCAAAAAATATGCCTCAAACCTTTGGAAACAATTTCGATTAGGAACAAAGGGTAGCCTTAAAGGCTAGCAACTTCAAAATTGAGTGATAACCAGGCCACAAAGACGAAAAGAGGGTTTGACCCTCACGAAATAGTCACCATTCTTGTTGACGCCTAATCATGGGGATCCAATGAACACTTGTAAATGATTTAAATATTAAATGATGGAAAATGAAGAGTCATCGTGAGGTGAAACCCAAGAGTCACTCCCTCATGTAAATAACCATGAGGAATCTTAATGAATAAGCACAATTGATTTGAGGAGTTACCTCCTGGCCTGACATGGTATCAAAGCATAGGTCCCAAATTAGTTTTCTCTAGTGTAACTCCTATTTTCTTTGCCATTCTCTGTCCCAATTTTCTGTGTGTTTGGACAGAACATTGAATTATCTCTGCCTTGAGTGTGTTATCCTTGGCATAACCGCTATCGAACCCCTGGCTCTAAACTGTGCACATTGACCATTGTTTCCATTCACTCCTAGGCTCTGGTTTCCTGTGTATTAACGCTCGGAGGCATACCATTGTGGGACTGCAAGCAGGTGCGGCATAGGAGACTCGAATCCAAACTGAGCAATGTCTCCTAGCTAACACTAACATGGTTTTCATTGTTGTCGCCTTGGTTATGAGTATCTGATGCACTAACTCTATTAATGTTTTATTGTACCTCGTTGGTTGGTCGTATTACTATATATAATTCGTTGTTACATTGAACCTTTTGGTTCATCACTCCATACCATCGCAGGCTTGCACAGTCGTCCCTCCCTCCCTCCTGCACAGTTGATCCTACGTTGGCTCAGCCCTCCTACACAATCAGCCCTCTGTCCCACCATACCATACCTCCCACCCCCACGCCTCCATAAACTAGTATCAACTCCCGTTGCAAAAGTTGCCCATACCATAAATCCCGTGGTCATATATATAGATGCGTTTTCTGCATATACATGTATCCACCTCCCTTTGTCATATATAACATTGCTATCCCCACTGCGCATACTAACTCCGACTACACCGCTCTGGTTTCTCATATCCCGCACACCGGTTTCATATAAATATACCACTCCCATTTTATAACGTTGTGCTGCATAATTAACGTATATTGTCGTTGCCATATTACATATATGTTGTTCCATATTACTACAACTCCGCTCCCTCTGTTGTACGGTATAACGTTGTCGACTCCCGATCAATCGTTGACCCCTCCCCTAAATACACCCTCCCCTAAATACTCCCTCCCCCATATACCACCTCCCACAAATAATACCTCTGTTTAAATATATCATAATGCATTTTTTTTACACATATTACCACCAGAAGTGCAATTTCTTACAGTATATTGGTAGCAGAGTACATTTTTTACACAATACACACATTTTAAAATGCATTCAGTGATATCTATAATGGGAGTGGTTCTCACCAGCAATCAAAACTATCTAGAATGGTCGTGGAAGATAAAACACGCTCTCATTTTCAATTAGCTATGTAAAGGAGTTTGTGTAGGAGGAGATAATGAACCTGCAAAGCCTACCTCAGACAAGGAATTCGTCATTTAGGAAAACAAGAACAGCAAGACCTATGCCTTGATTGCAGCATCTATAAATGAAGGGATGAGTCGCCATATTTCACCATTTTCAAATGCTTTTGAAGCCTTACAAAAATTGAAGGAATTCTATGACTCACACTCTGCGCTTGAAGTTGTCCAATTGATGATTAAATTGTTCAACCTCGAATTACAAAATGATGATTCTCTTGCTCTTGCATCAAAAGTAAAATCTATTATGCATGATATCAAAGTCACTAATGTTGAACTAGACATTCCTATGATAGTTTTTGTCAAGGCACTTTACCCCACTTATTCAAATTATCTTGAGTCATTACAAGCAAATGGAAACCAAAAAGAGCTTACCTTTGACTCCCTTGTGAACAAATTTGTTGAGAGAGAGAAAGCTTTTGGGAAGAAGACAACTCCTTAGTCTTCTGAAGGAGTTGTATGTCTTGCACATAGAGAGAAGAATCATGCTCAAAATTCTTCCAGAGGAAGAGGTGGTCGAAGAGGAAGAGGAAAAAGAAATTTCAAAGGCAGGGGGGCCAGACACTCTCAAGGAGCAAAGTTTGATCTTCATTGCATACGTTGCAATAGAGATGGATCACATGATGCATCCACATGCAAGTTTCCTTAGAACAGAATTGAGTAGGAAAGAAATCAACCCAAAGGTAAAACCAATGACAAAGAGAAAGGTAAAGCACCTGACTCTTCTCACTATGTTGTGGCACATTGTAATATTGGAGTAAATGAAGACTTGTTTAATGCTTGACTTGCTTCTTGGAAAAATGATTGGTTTCTTGATTCAAGAGCGACTTGCCACATGACTTTTAGAAGAGATTTTTTAAAGAATTTACTGACAATGATGATGGAGCAGTATACTTTGCAGACAAATCAAAACTCAAGCCATCAGGGCTTGGGACAATCAAGCTCAAATTGCTTGGTCTTCCAAAATTTCTTCTGCATGATGTTTTATATCTCCCATAGCTGAGGAGAAACTTGTTGTCTTGGTCCACATCCACCAGCAAGGACACTCCATTCATATGTTTGATAGCAAGGTTGAGGTGAGAAATATTAGATCACTCAATTGTCATGACGGGGATAGAAGAACAAAGGCTTCTCAAGCTGCAAGGTACCTCTACTCATGCACAAAATTTCTCATACATTTCTCACTATGATGAAGGTACATTTCCATCAAGTCTATTATGGCATGCTAGATTTCGACACTTGAACTATGACAGTCTTCGCTTGTTAAAGAAAAATGGTGTTACTGGTTTGCCTACAATTCCTAGGAAACTTAAGCAATGTGATGCCTGCATTCTAGGAAAGCATAACAAACAGTTTTTTTATGATTCACATTCGAGAGCATGTAGAAAACTTGAACTCATTCATTCAGATTTATGTCGTCCAATGCATATTCCTTCTGAAAATGGAAATAAATATATGATGACATTTATTGATGACTACACCAAAATGTGTTGGGTTTATTAATTGAAGAACTAATCTGATGCTTTTCAAACATTCAAGAACTTTCATACATGGATTGAAAATGATACACAATCTCATAATGGCTCTATTCTCACTGATAATGGAAAAGAATACACTTCAAATGAATTTGAAAACTATCTTCGCCAACATTAGATCAAACATCAAACTATTGTGCCTTATAATCTCCAATCTTGTTGTCTCTATGTCTGAATGCTTTTCTTCTATTGTTCCTTTATGTTTCGCTGCATTAACGATGATGATATTGTTCTTTCTACATAGTTGCATATGTTGTTGAATAATGATCTAAATCTGAATAATGTTATGATGTTATGGGGTGAATTTAATGTGTAAATGAAAAATGCAATTATCAAAGCAAAGAACAATATAGCCCTAAGAAAAATAAACAAAATGTAATACATAAAATCTACGTGAAATGCAAAATCTTGGTTTATTTTAGATTAGATGCCTAACCAGGTGAATCCTTTCCCTTAGCTATTTTGAAACTAGTCTCTATAGTAGGTTGTGGAGAGAAGCCCAACAATGGCTATATTCATGATACCTCCCCTGTAAATCTAACCACCCAATGCCTCTGGCACTACAAAGACTATGGCTCTAGCAACTGCAAGGTCATCGTGTTAACCACTAAAGGTGGTCCTCGAGTCTTTCAACCAAGCTTATGCTTGGACGTAAATTAATTAAATGCAAGGCCAATACCTGGAATGTAGATGCAAGATGAGAGTTTACTTTTAGTGAGATTTGTTAAATGTCTTAAGGACTTAAAGACAAATTACAACGATAATTCAATTTAGAACAATGAAATATTTAATCAATATGTAATGACAATCTTCACCAAAAAAGGAAATGCTCAATGAAACAAGATAAAAGGCGCCAATCATATCAATAGACAATTGCTCATGAAATAAACAAATTCAATGCTTCTCTCAACAATGCTACAATGCCAATCAACAATAGGGTGCCAATGTCTCAATTAGATACACAAGATAGAGAGCTTACACAAAATACGAATTCCTTTAGATTACCACAAGTGTGTTCTTATCTAAGATTATCAATTAGGAGCTTTATGACTGACTTGATTAGCAAGAATATAAATTTTAGATATGAACCTCTCTTGAAAGATACAATGTTAGTTTTCTTATTTCAAAATAGATCCACAAGAAAACCAATATATTAGAATAATTCTAATTTAGTTTAATGCTCATTCTTCTAGCTGTTGCTATTTTCATTTCTTTAGCAGTTTCTTATATGAAACTGAATCTTACATAGAAACTTGATGTTTCTATCTTTGTAAATATCTCTGTATTATTATTGAGTATTGTTGCTCAATCAATTCATTGAATTCATTTGGAAATCCATATTCGTGTTTCGCACTGTTTTATGGTATCAGAGCAGGTTTTTGAGTTATTTCTATTATTCCTTTCTAAGGTCGAGTTCTCTGTAAGCCAGGCAGCCTTCACTGAGTCTCAGCTTCGGCTTTGCTCACTGTGATAAACGCTTACAGTCGTCTATCTCGATACAGAAGTGGATCATTAAAAATAACTCTTCAACTGTTGCTCTCTGTCTCAGATTCATTCTCCGTTGATTCAAATTTTTTTTGTGGCTCCACCGAATTTTTACGCATAAACCCTCATCAGAAAAATACGTGCAGCGGGAGGTTTTATTTAGGAGGACTGTTCCAGTGAGTCTGCGTGTTTCCGTGAGTCTGCGTGTTGAAAGAAGAGCTCTCCCGATAGTCCATTACAAATACGAATTTTTTCTAAAGCGAAAAATTGTTTTTCTTTTTAAAAAATTTCGTAGGGCCCGTGGTAAATTTCTTCGACGACAGTCTCCACCGAAGCCAAGCAGCATATGGTATATTAACGAACGGTATATCAAATCGGGTCCCAGCTTGTCACGCTGTCGTATATTGTGTTACGACTGTCTGCTGTTACACTTAAGTGGTTCAAAATTTTTGTTTAAAAACGCGTGCAGCGTCCTGGTCTTATAAAGCAGATACGAGGGCAGCCGGCAATCCACAGGCAGCGTATCCGAGTCAGCATACAGTCAACACCGTGCTCGGTCCACCATCCACCAATCAAATCGTGCCAGGGTTTACAGCAAAACGCCGCACGGTAATTTTTTTATATATTTTGTTACGTGGTCAGCGCGTCATTTATTTAAATTGCCACTCGGGTCCGAGAACGAAACATATATTTTGTTACGTGGTCAGCACATCGTTTACCACAATAAATTACGATTATCCCAGTTTGGTGTTATCACGTAACCAAGTAATTCTGTTTAGCACGTCTTCGTATCAGTGATCCGAATTCTTCTTTTGCTGCGTGATCCATAAACAGTGAAAATATACCGCGGATAATTTTTTTTTTTTCGCGTGACTATATACAGCAGATCATTTTTTTATATATATATTGAGAATATATTTTTGATACAACTGTACTGTATCATTTCAAGAAGTGGTAGCACAAAATCAGTTTTTTTTTTCAGTGATTGGTCTAAGTAGAACTGTGCCTCTCAAAGTTTGATCCTGTGTGGTCACACCAGAAACTGGTATTTCTTCCTCAAAGAAGCAATTTCGGGTAATATATCTATCTCTATCAGATTCTGTTCAAAACAGTCCAATCTCACTATTTGGGAAACAGACAGATTGCTTCACTAACCAATCTGATGCTGGAAGGTAGTCAACGCTTCAATGGCACAAACTACAACATCTGGAAATAGAGAATGTTAACCATTTTTGAATATAGGCGTCTTGACCAGCTTGTTCTCAAAAAGGAGCTCCGTCCTGGTACAGCTGGCACTGATCAAGACAAATTTGATGATCGAAATCGCGAAGCAGTTATGCTTCTCAAGCTCTCTGTCGCTGATGATCAGTTACCTCAGATTCCTT
>APFE031438341.1:0-14014 GCA_000404065.3 Pinus taeda
GCTGAAAACTGAGAAGTTTCCAGGTGGTCCGTTGGGCTGAAAACGGATAAGTTTGCTTGCTGAAAAAATTTTTTTTGCTGTAATTTTTTTGCTGAAATTTTCTTGCTGTAAAAAGACATTTTTCAGAAATAAAGAAGATCTCTCAAACTGGTTTTCCCCAAGAGTTGTAGGGGGTTTTTCCAGGGTCACGTTGACCAAAAATATTAGTGTTTTAATGTGTTTTAATGGCTGTTTATTACTGCTGATTTTATTTCTGCAATTTCCAGCATTCTGTAAAATTTCCAGAATTTGTGTTTTTCAGCAAAATTTATTTTTTTCCAGCTTGTTGAATGTATGGTTATGGGAAAGGGCATTTAACTACATGGGAGAAATAAAGAGAAACTGAAAACCGGGGTGGGAAAACAGAAATTTTAACATTGTATTCCACTTGTTGGTGCTCATCAAAACAAGCCATCTACAACCGATACAAAATAAGATATTAGAATCGTTATATAAGTTAAAAAGTGTCTAACGTAATAATTAATGGTAATAAGAAGAACAACTTTCTTTAAGACTGTTATAAAAAAGGGGAGAGTCCATTTTTTATTTCATGTATTCATGTTCAATGGAACAAGCCATTTGCACTAGATATCAATAAAATATTATATTTCTAATACAAATAATGTTTTCATAAGATGTAAATTTTTCGGAAAATGAATCTAAGCATATTTAAACATATTGAACACTAAAAATCTCAAGGTCTACAAGGCAGTAGTGTTGTATGTTACCACGATGGTTAATTGGTTGAAGGGTCAATATGCTTGTCTGCTCAACCTTACCCACCTCCCTACAAGGCACATTGTGTGGGGGTGTGCATGTGACGTGGAGCAAGAAAACATACCCTGCACCATCCTAAACACTGCAACAATAGTGACTCACTACACAAAGTAATATTATATATGAGATCACAAATAAACCACGAAAGAAATTGAATAACAAATATATAGAACGATAAATTAATTATACAGATACATGTTCACCCTTGGCTAATGTTATAGTAGCAACAACCATGAACAATAAGCCCTGAAATTGCGAACCTCAACATAACATTTCCATTTATTTTGTATCAAAGTTATTGGAAAATCTCGAAGCTCACACTCATGAACAAGATCATACTACCCTGAAGCCATGACGAAAGGATAAATTGATTCGCAAAAAACAAATATTTCAGTCGATTAAATGAAAATATTCTTATGTAGGAAAAAAATGTGGCTCACCAATCGTCCAAATTGTATTGGTAGAATGTCTAGAGTATCTTCACCTTGAACTTCAAAGATTATACATTTGTGGTTGCTCACTACACAAAGCAAATTGATATAGTTGAGTGTGAGACCACATATAAAGCATGTAATAAATAGAAAACCAAGCAATGGGATTCACAAATGAATGAAAGATAATTATAAGTGAAATGCATTGCATATATTTAAGGTGGTTCACCTCCATTTCTATCCTTGTTGCCTTCCTTTCCTATTGCACATCTGGTAAACAAAACAAGGACCAAACTACAAGAAATGTGAACAAAATGTAAAACAAAGCTAAACAAGTACAACAAAAAGCATGACCATGCTAAAACTCAACAAAACAAAACATATAGTCAATAACAAACAAAAAATTGCAAATTTTCCCTTTGCACATTGTGTCTACTGCAGTGTCCTCTCTTCAACTAAAAGGAAAAAAAAGTGGGGTGAATAACATTAAAATTCAAACATGGATAGTAACGCCAAGCATAATTCAAAACCAATAATTATTCAAAATAGCAAACACACCTCCTCTAGAGTTTGTTATATAACGATAAACACTCCATTTTGTATTCCACTTACTCGTGCTCACCACAACAAGACATCTACCACAAATACATAATAAGATAATAAAATCAGTGTACAATTTAAACTGGAGTATCCAATGCAAAAATTAATCATAATATGAAACATACTTGTCTTTGGGTTTTGTTATATAAAGGGGGATAATCCATTTTATATTTCCTGTATCCATAATTTTGATGGATTGTAGTAAGTAAATATAACTTACTACACACCAACAAATGCGCTTTAATTGTTTCAGTCAATATTTAGACCCGAACACATTGAAGCCAACAAATGCCTTTAATTATTGCAGTCAGAATTTAAACCATAACAAATTGAAGTAAACAAATGCCTTTAATTATTTTAGTCAGAATTTAGACCATAACACATTGAATTCCCATGGTGGGAGCCCTCTCTCCAGAGAGAGCTTTTGAAATAGAAAATGACGCAGACTTACTCAAACTCAAAGAACTTTTGTCAAGGGGAAAGGGTTACTAGTTTCAAGCTAGAACGATTTGTTATTGCAGTGCCTACCAAACCCAATTCTATGACTATCACTATTGCTTATGGTTTTCAGATGGTTCTTGATACCTTCTAGGCGAGCTCAGGGCTTCTTCAATTGCTCGTTACTTCTAGATGATCTCAAGGATTTTCAATTTCATATGTCAAGGGGAAAGAGTTACCGGTTTCAAGCTAGAATTTTTGGGAAAAACATTTGTTGCTTCAACAACAACTTATTTAGATAGTGGATGTGTGTACATAAGGTTGAGCTATGGAGATTTATAACTTATCAAATTGCATCAGTTGCTAGTCGTTTCAAGCTCGCATGTAGAGGTTTTGGAAATATATGTAAATATCGGTCTTATAACGAACTTCTGCATTTTAGATGAAAGTCAAGCATAAGGTCAAGTTGTTCCCTGTTTTGGAGCATTTAAAGAGTGCTTTCTCTTACCTTCCACAGTCATGAGCACGCATCATCAAATTTACTGGGCAAAAAGGATATTTGGTCATATTTGATAGTAACCACTGGATTTTCTATAATTGTAGTCACAATGTTCCTTTAGGTTCTTTTGGCTAAAGAAAGGGTAATATTGTCTATCTGGAAATTGGAGAAACATTTTGTCATTGAGTGATGATCCTATGTGGACTGGATGGGCATATATTTAACTTAATATTTAATATGGGCAGAGGGAAATTATTTGATACGAAATAAATTCCAATGCGTATGAAAGTTATTCAGTCTTCCGACTTTTCAATTTAGGAATTCAACGCATATTTTTGCTGTGTCACATAGGAGTGACACGCTGACAACTACATACAATAACTTTGCCAGTCATGGTAGCTTAGGGTTTGTTATGTATGAGGAAAACAAAAGGGCCATGGAGCAGTGAGTAGGCTAGGTGGTGATTTCAACGATATTTGGAGCCTACAACAAGATTAGGCCACCCATGCATCTGAGGAGAATCACTGCAAAAAACATTGGTTTTCTTAAGTTTGCCACCAATATAGCTCTCGTACACCTTGCTAAACTTGCTAGTTACCAAATCAAACAAAATGAATCTCATAAAATAGAACTTTGGCACATAGTTTTGGTTAATGAATTGCCATACAAGAAAACTGTTACCTTCTTCACAAGTTTTTCCCAACGTAAGTGTTGCTTATACAAACTCTGAGTTGGTGATTAATTTTTGTTGCAGATTGGTTTTAGCTTAAAGAACTCCAATACAAATGTGGTCTTCTCATACCTATCGTGACTTCTTTCTCTCTTCGTTCCACAACTATAAAAATCATTCTATTTTATATTTGTATGCAGACATTGACCTCCAATCTCTTCCATTCTTTTAGTAGGCATAAGTAATTGAAGCACCCAATGATGTATAAAGATGCAAAATTGTTTGGCTACAACATCATGTTTACATCTACACAACACAAAATTAAAGGGTTGCGGTGATATAGAAAAATGTTTTGGGTTTACATCAGAGATGATCTCAAAGAGTTCTTTGGTAGAAAAGTATCATTAAAGCTTCTCAGCATATCTCAAATCGATTCCAGCAATCGAAGTGCAAAGTTAAGTGAAATGTGCTTCTACAAGACTAAATCACTATCGATGAAGGAGTCATCATTGTCAAACCACCTATGCTCGGGTTTTTTTGAGTTTGCACCATAAAAGGGTTTGCCCTTTCAGGGCAAAGAACCCAAGCATTGGGATTTTGTACCCAAGGTGTGGATGTGAAAGCAAGTAAAGGAATTATTATTTATTCATTGTTGCAAGTGGATAACCCTTGGAGGAGCAAGGGTGACCTAAGGCTACGATGAAGGATCTTGATCAAATGAAGAAATTAATTTTCCTTAAGTTAGTTGGGGTTCCTCTTGGGACTTTGTACCCAAGGTGTGGGAGTGAAATCAAGAAAAACAATTATTATTTATTCATTGTTGCAAGTGGAAAACCCTTAGAGGAGCAAGGGTGACCTAAGGCTACGATAAGGGTCTTGATCAAATGAAGAAATTAATTTTCCTTAACTTATTTGGGGTTTGTCTAGAAACTTCAAGTTAACTTATTTGGGGTTTGTCTAGAAACTTCAAGTTAGCCTAGGCTTGGAAAGACACCCTTTGAGGGCCAAGTCTACCCTCATGAGAAAACTATAAGAAAGGAAGTTGTGAAACTCATTTGATTATACAACAAGTGCAATTCCTCTCAAGTGAGGACTGATCCAAGGAGGTAGCATACCTCAAGAAGAAGAGTTTCGTATTTGTCTTTTTGTCTCATGCTTTGGTTCAGGATCAAGAAGGGTGTTGGCTGAGTATTGGGCTAATAGAAATGGTACTTTTGTGATCTAGTCGTAGACTCTTGTACCTTATTAGAGGGCCACAATACCTAGAATAAGGTTGTCCCAGTTTTCCATGAGGATTCGAGGAAAGCTGGAGTAATGACGCATGCCTTAGAGGACCAATGCAACAAGTACAGGGTTGGAAAAAGGGTACCGCAGGTCATAGGTAACCCTAGATTTGGGGCCGCAAAGCTCTGTAACAAGGCCTAGGATATCCGTCAAGAAAATGACCAGAACTGTGGTTGTTTGGAGGCTAAGTGGTAGCGTCCTCAACAAGATAGATTGCTAAGGTTGGAGGGTTGTCCATGAGGTTTTGGACAACAATTTTGATATTCCCTAGTTAGGGCTTCTTCCTATGCAAAGAGCCATCCTATGGTCTTTCCAAATCTCAGTGAAAGACTAGCCCAGATCTCTGATGAATGAAGAGGGTCGAGACCCTAGAAGGGGAGACAAATGACTCTTTGTTGTGGGTAGAAGTTTGAGATGGAAGGACAACAAGAAGGGTGATGTAGTAAACGAAAAGAGAAGGTTTATTCAAAGGTTTGAATAATAGTTGTAATTAGCCCTAAGAACAGGGATATAAAGCACATCTCATTTGGAATAGCCCTAGATCTAGACAATTAAGGAGACAAATTGCAAAAGAAAGGACAGTCTCAGGAGGATCAAAGGGCAGCCTAGAGGGGTAGACCTAGATTGACCTAGGAGTAGCATTTTGAAGTATCCAGGACATTGATAAGTGGGTAGTCTACAAGACCTCGAGTATAATGTTCATTAAAGGAATCAATGGGTTGTTAGGAGGCTGAGTAATGGAGCTTAGTTAGGGCTTCTTCCTATGCAAAGAGCCATCTTATGGTCTTTCCAAATCTCAGTGAAAGACTAGCCCAGATCTCTGATGAATGAAGAGGGTCGAGACCCTAGAAGGGGAGACAAATGACTCTTTGTTGTGGGTAGAAGTTTGAGATGGAAGGACAACAAGAAGGGTGATGTAGTAAACGAAAAGAGAAGGTTTATTCAAAGGTTTGAATAATAGTTGTAATTAGCCCTAAGAACAGGGATATAAAGCACATCTCATTTGGAATAGCCCTAGATCTAGACAATTAAGGAGACAAATTGCAGAAGAAAGGACAGTCTCAGAAGGATCAAAGGGCAGCCTAGAGGGGTAGACCTAGATTGACCTAGGAGTAGCATTTTGAAGTATCCAGGACATTGATAAGTGGGTAGTCTAGAAGACCTCGAGTATAATGTTCATTAAAGGAATCAATGGGTTGTTAGGAGGTTGAGTAATGGAGCCCTAGTTCAGCTTATAAAAGGAGCCATATGGTTCACAAGAGGGCATATCCAGAAGACCCAAGAAGTAGGCTTCTTTATGGAGCTACAAGGCCGCTAGTGGGCAGATCCATGAGCCAAAGTTCAATGACACAAAAGTAGTTGTGATCATTGATAGTGACAGCTGAAGATTCAAGTGCAGTGATCTGTAGATTGGGAGGCAAGAGGACCCACCAAATGTGTTCAAGGTACGTGGACTGAAAGGGCTATAGTGCGTGTTGTTAAATAGTAGGTCAAGTGTACTTTGTTTGGGGTAGATTGGTGGTCATAGCAGTGGACACAAAGCCCTAGATGTGTCTTTATATCAGGGTTGTATATAAGGGCCATGATCCATAGTACAAGAGCCCTAAAACTATTGTATTATAGTTTGTAATATAACAAGTACTGGGTTTAAAAAGTTTAAAATTGGCATGTGCTCTAGTTGATTCCCTTATGTTATTTCGTTGTGCAAAGTAGAAGTGTTGTCGCATTTGAGTGTGTTTGTGTTTGTGTTTGTGATTTTAGACTCAAACAAAATACTTGAGTGTCGTGGAAAAATCAACAAGATTACGCTTGAATTAACCATACACATACCTGGCCTCCCTTGGCTAATATTATAGTAGCAACAATCATGAAAAATAAGCACTAAAGATGTGAACCTAAGTATAACTTTTCTATTTCTTTCATATCAAAGTTTTACGAAATATTCTTGAATCTCACACACATGAACAATATAAAACTACCTCGAAACCATTACAAAAGGATAAATCGTTGTGCAAAAACCAAATATTCAGTGTACTAAAGGACAATAGTATTTTGTAGGAGAAAAGTATGGCTCACCCATCCTTTTTGCCAAGTTTATAGAATTACTAGTGTATCTTCACCATTTGACCTTTGTAGATTATACAATTGTAGTTGTTCACTACATAAAGATCATTATAGTTGATTATGAGAGCATATATAACAGATAATAAATTGAATAACAAACAAGTGGAGCCACAAATTAACAAAAAATACTTTTAAGTGAAATGCATTGGATATAGGGACATTAACTCACCTTCATTTATGAACAATAACCTCCATTTTCTCTGTCTGCTTCCTTCATTTATTTCTCTGTCTACTTCCTTCATTTCCTTTTCCACACCCAAAATATGAAACCAAGACCAAACTACAAAAAACATGAAAAAAAGGAAAACGAGTACAACGCACCCAACAAATGAAACCAAGACCAAACTACAAAAAATGAACAAAAAAAAAAGGAAAATAAGTACAACTCAAAGCATGGCCATGCTCAAAATCTAAAAACAAAACATGCATACAAGAACAAGAAAAATTGCAAATATCCCCTTTGTGCATCATCTCTCCTACAATGTGCTCTCTTCTGTTGAAAGGAAAACAAGTGGGTTGAATAAGGTTAAAATATGCACACAATTAGTACTGGTAAGCATATTTCAAAACCAATAATTATTCATAATAGAAAACGCACCTCCCATAGGGTTTGTTTTACAACGATGGTCACTCCCTTTTGGATTCCACTTGTTCGTGCTCATCAAAACAAGCCATCTACAACAGATACAAAATAAGATATTAGAATCGTTATATAAGTTAAACTAAAGAGTTGACCGCAATAATTAATCGTAATAAGAAACATACCTTTCTTTAAGATTGTTATATGAAAGGGGAGAGTCCATTTTGAATTTCATGTATTCATGCTCAATCGAACAAGCCATTTGCACTAGATATACAATGAGATATTAGATTCCTTATAGAATTTAAACTAGAGAGTTTGAAGGTATGAACTTGTCATGCAACTTAGTTCTATTCCAGTTATATTTTGGGCTATATCTAAAAAAATTATAAGTTTTATAGACTAAATGTACTTCTACTGCGAGTAATACAAACAATGTTTTCATAAGATATAAATTTTTCGGAAAAGTAATGTAAGAATTTCTAAACATATTGAACACCCACAATACCAAGGTCCACAAGGCAGTAGTGTTGTATGTTAGCACGATGGTTGATTGGTTGAAGGGTCAGTATGCTTGTCTGCTCAACCTTACCCACCTCTTCTACAAGGCACGTTGTGTGGGGGTGTGCATGTGATGTGGAGCAAGAAAACATACCTTGCACCATTGTAGGCACTGCAACTATAGTCACTCACTGCACAAAGCAATATTATATATGAGATCACAAATAAACCACGAGAGAAAATGAATAACAAATATATAGAGCGATGACTTAATCATACACATACCTATTCTCCCTTGGCTAATGTCATAGAAGCAATAACCATGAACAATAAGCCCTAAAATTGTGAACCTCAATATAACATTTCCCTTTATTCTGTAAGGGAGTGCTTGGAAAATCTCAAACCTCACACCCATTAACAAGATCGTACTACCCTGAAGCCATGACAAAAGGATAAATCGATTCACAAAAAACAATATTTCAATTGATTAAAGGACAATATTCTAATGTAGGAAAAAAATATAGCTCACCAATCGTCCAAGCTGCGTTGGTAGAATGTCTAGGGTATCTTCGCCTTGACCTTCATAGACTATACAATTGTGGTTGATCACTACACAAAGCAGATCGATATAGTTGAGTGTGAGACCACATATAAAACATATAATAAATTGAAAAGCAGGCAAATGGATTCACAAATGAGCGAACGATAATTGTGAGTGAAATGCATTGCATATAGTTAAGGTGATTCACCTTCATTTATGAATGATACCCTCCATCTTATCTTTTTTATTCTTTCTCCTTGTTGCCCTCCTTTCCTATTGCACATCCAATAAACAAAACCAAGACCAAACTACAATAAGTGAGAAAAAAATGTAAAACTAAGTTAAACAAGTACAACAAAAAGCATGGCCATGCTCAAACTCAACAAAAACAAAACATTTAGACAATAACAATAAAAAATAAAAAAATAAAAATTGCAAACTTCCTCTTGCACATTATCTCTATTGCAGTGCTCGTTCCTCAGCTGAAAGTTAAAAAAAAGTGGGATGAATAACATTAAAATCCAAACATAAATAGTAATGGTAAGCATATTTCAAAAGCAATAATTATTCATAATAGCAAACACACCTCCTCTAGAGTTTGTTATATAACAATAAGCACTCCATTTTGTATTCCACTTACTCGTGCTCGCCACAACAAGACATCTACAACAAATACATAATACGATATTAAAATCAATATACAATTTACACTGGAGAATTGAATGCAATAATTAATCATAATATGAAACATACTTGTCTTTGAGTTTTGTTATATAAAGGGTGATAATCCATTTTGTATTTCATGTATCCATAATTTTGATGGATGTAGTAAATATACCTTGCTACACACCAACAAATGTGCACTTTAATTGTTTCAATGAGTATTTAGACCAGAACACATTGAATTCAACAAATGCCTTTAATTATTTTAGTCAGAATTTAGACCATAACACATTGAATTCCCATGGTGTGGAGAGAAGGCTTTTGAAATAGAAGATCAAGCAGACTTACTCTAGGAACTTGTGGCAAGGGTTAGCTAAGATAGCCTTGAAGCTATCCACATATGAAATTGTTTAGAGTAATTCAATAGAGACATGTCATAGTAATTTGAATGTCTAATCTTTTGCATACTCGTCTAAAGGCCAACGATTTGGTTATTTGTTTTAAAGATTCATAGTGAGGAGACGATTTGTTATTGCAGTGCATGCCAAACCCAATTCTATGATTATCACTAATGCTTAATGTTTGCGGATGGTTCTTGATACCTTCTAGGTGATCTCGGGGCTTCTTCAATTGCTCGATACATCTAGGTGATCTCATCTATTTTCAATTGCCTACAATATGTAAAGGGGAAAGGGTTACTAGTTTCAAGCTAAAACTTCTGGGAAAAGCATTTGTTGCTTCAACAACTTCTTATTTACATAGTGGATTTGTGTACATAAGGTCGCATTATGGAGATTTAAAACTTATTTACTTGCATCAATAGCTAGTCATTTCAATCTCACATGTAGAAGTTTTGCAAAGATATGTAAATATTTATCTTATAACAAACTTCTATATTTTAGATGAATGTTAAGCATAAGGTCAACTTGTCCCTGTTTTGGAGTATTTAAAGAGAGTTTTCGCTTTCAGTCTGCAATCATGAGCACGCATCAACAAAGTTACTAGGCAGAAAGGATATTTGGTCATATTTGATAGTACCCACTGGATTTTCTATAATTGTAGTCACAATGTTCTTTGGGTTCTTTTGGCCAAAGAAGGGCTAATATTGTCTATCTGGAAATTGGAGAAACATTTGGTCATTGAGTTTGATATAAATCCCACTGGTGATGATCCTATTGTGGATTGGATGGGCATATATTTAACTTTATATTTAATATCAGTAGAGGGAAATTATTTGATACGAAAGAAATTCCATTGGGTATGAAAGTTATCAGTATTACCACTTTTTGGTCTAGGAATTCAACGCATATTTTTGCATTGTCACATAGTAGTGACAAGCTGACAACTATATACAATAACTTTGCCAATCATGGTAGCTTATGGTTTGTTATGTCTAATGAAAACAGAATGGCCATTGAGCAGTGCGCAGGCTAGGTGGTGACTTCAACAATATTTGGAGCCTACAACAAGATTAGGCCACCCCTGCATGTGAGGAGAATCACTGCAGAAAACATTGGTTTCCTTAGGTTTGTCGGCAATATAGCTCTCATACACCTTGCTGACCTTGCTAGTTACCAAATCAGACAAAATGAATCTCATAGAATAGGACTTTGGCGCATATTTTTGGTCAATGAGTTGCCATACAAGATAATTGTTATCTTCATCACAAGTTTTTCCCGACACTAATGTCGCTTATACAAACACTAGGTTGATGATTATTTTTCGTTGGAGATTGTTTTTAGCTTAAAGAACTCCAATACAAAGGTGGTCTTCTCATACCTATCGTGACTTCTTTCTCTCTTCATTCCACGACTATAAAAATCACTTTGTTTTATATTTGAATGCAGGCATTGACCCCCAATCTCTTCCATTATGTTAGCAGGCATAAGCGATTGAAACACCCAATGATGTATAAAGGTGCACAGTTTTTTGGCTACAACATCATGTTTACGTCTACACAACACAAAATTAAAGGGGTTGCAGTGATATAGAAAAATGTTATGGATTTACATCAGAGACGATCTCAAAGAGTTCTTTGGGAGAAAAGTATCATTGAAGCTTCTCAGCATATCTCAGATTGATTCTAGTAATGGAAGTGCAAAGTTATGTGAAATGTGCTTCTACAGTACAGAATTACTATTGATGAAGGAGTCATCACTTTTACACCACCTATGGTTGGGTTTGTGTGAGTTTGCACCACAAAAGGGTTTTCCCTTCTGTGGGCAAAGAACCCAAGCATTGGGATTTTGTACCCTAAGTTGTGGGTGTGAAATCAAGAAAAGGAATTATTATTTACTCATTGTTGGGAGTGGAGAACCCTTGGGGAGCAAGGGTGACCTAAGGCTACGATGAAGGGTCTTGATCAAATGAAAAAAATAATTTTCCTTAAGTTAGTTTGGGTTTGTCTTGGGATTTTGTACCAAAGGTGTGGGTGTGAAATCAAGAAAATCCATATGGTTCACAAGAGGGCATATCCAGAAGACCCAAGGAGAAGGCTTCTTAATGGAGCTACAAGGTTGTTAGTGGGCAAATCCATGAGCCAAAGTTCAATGACACAAAAGTAGTTGTGATCATTGATAGTGACAGTTGAAGATCCAAGTGTAGTGATCTGTAGATTGAGAGGCAAGAGGATCCACCAAATGTGTTCTGTAAAAATTTCTCATTTCCCACCCCGATTTTCAGTTTCACCTTAATTCTCCAAAATAGTTAAATGCCCTTTCCCATATCCATACATTCAACAACATGAAAATAAATTTTGCTGAAAACACAAATTCTGGAAATTTTACAGAATGCTAGAAAATGCAGAAATAAAAATCAGCACATACAAACAGCGATTTAACTCATTTAAACACAGAGATTTTTGGTCAAGGTGACCCTGGAAAAACCCCCTACAACTCTTGGGGAAAACCAGTTCGAAATCTCTTTCTTATTTCTGGAAAATGCTTTTACAGTGAGAAATATTCAGTAAAAATCAGCAAGCAAATTTTACAACTTATCTCATTTTTTTTTCCTCACAGCTAACTGGAAACTGCTGTAAAACTGTTGTACGGCCTACCACCTCCAAAACTGTTGTACGGCCTGCTGTACAGGCTGCTATACAGCTACTGTACGACCTCCTCTGCTGTACGGATTGTTGTACGACCTGCTGTACGGTCTCCTCTGTTGTACGACTGCTGCACGGCCTGCTTCAAAACGTTGTACAGACTGTACGACCTCCTCTGAATTGCTATAAAACTGCCTTGGAATGTGTGCCAAGCTACTGCCTATTTCTCCTCACTGTCCAGAAATCTCCCTTGCTCTCTTGCTCTCCTTCTCTCAATCTGCTCATGAAAGAATGAATGACCTTTTCCTCCTTTAATCTAACCCTAAGTGACTTTTGGGAAACCCCTAAATCCAATGGCTGAAATAGATTGAGATCTAGGGCTGAGATTAAATGCTCATTTAAATCTCACTTTCTATTTTTTAATTCACCCCACTTTAATAAAGACCCACTTAGTCATTTATTTCCAAAGTCACTTTTCCTTTCTAATTTTACATTGAATTTATTAAAGTCACTTTAAAATTAGACTTTAGTAACTTTATCACTTAAAGTCACTTTTAAATTAGATTTGAATTTATAAAATCTATAAAGTCACTTTAGGAGAAAAATTAAATTCTTTTGGACACTTTTCCCTAGGCCAAATATCAAAGCCTTAGGGAACCACCTGTCCTCTGGTACCAAATTTCAACACTCCCTCTTACCGAGGAAGGTGTTCTTCACCACACCCATGTTTTCTCTGATGTAGACATGCTTGCCCCATGGTAAGGCTTTGGTAAGAATATCTGCAACTTGCTCATTAGTGGGAATGTACTCAAGCTTCACAGCTCCCTTCTGAACATAGTCTCTGATGAAATGATTTGATCCCGATATGCTTTGACCTGTCATGAAATACTGGATTATCCGTGAGTTTAATGCAACTCTAATTATCATAGTAAATCACTGAAGGTCTCAACGACTAACAAAATAAGCCAAACAACATCTTGCGAAGCCAGATGGCCTCACAACTAACTAGACTAGCTGCCATATACTCTGCTTCTGTTGAACTCAATGCTATAGACTGCTGCTTTCGGCTAAACCATGATACTACTGCCGAACCCAACCCAAAACAACACCCTGAAGTGCTCTTCCTATCAGAAGCACAACCTGCCTAATCAGAATCAGTATAACCTGCCAATCTCACTCCATCCCCCTGCCTATAGTCTAGACCATAATCCACTGTCCCCTGTAAGTATCGCAAAATATGTTTTGCAGCCACCCAGTGAACCTTCCTAGGCTCACACATAAACTGACTCATCGTGTTGACTGCAAAACAAATATCTGGTCTAGTGTGACCAAATACATCAAGGAACTAATCAGTTGCCTGTACAATGTGGGATCCACCAACTCGGAATCCGAAGCATGAAGCTTCTTCTAGTTGGTGATCATCGATGTCGACATGGGTTTACAATCCTCCATCTGGAATCTGCCAAGGATGTCCACAATATACTTCCCCTGCCCCAGGAATAAATTCCCCTCCTCCTACCACACGTCCAAACCCAAAAAGTAATGCATCAAGCCGATGTTCTTCATCTCAAACTCCGCCGCAAGATCTCTCTTGTAGTGCTCTATGAGTCTCTCTGCACTTGTAATGATCAAATCATCCACATACAACACCAGAATGAGAGGCTCCTCACCTATCACAATATAGTAAAGGTTCGGATCTGCCTCACTCTTTGTGAAACCCATCCCCTGCAAGTATGTATCTATCCTAGAGTACCAAGCTCTGGGAGATTGCTTCAGGCCATAAAGGGCCTTCTTCAGTCTGCACACATGGGACTCCTTCCCATG
>APFE031438342.1:0-35514 GCA_000404065.3 Pinus taeda
TTGAGCTTAAGAGGAGAGATCACATACCTTTTTGGCTTCATTGGGGAGTGAAAGCTTGTCAAAGTAGAGGAAACTTCTTGTTGGACCCTGGGAGGAGCTTGTATAGCGTCAAGGCAAAGGTTGTAAGGTTCTTCTCCTTTTGAATTAATACAATCAAGCTCATTTTTCCCAACAAGTATCTCATGTTATTTGTTTCATGGACTCCTTGACTTTCATGTTAAATATGTTTTATAGTATTGGTTATTCATGTGCTATTTAATCGTTTGCCTTGTCTGTGTTTGCAGGTTTGTGACAAAGGAACTTACTTGGATCAAAGAAGCGAAGGCATCTCCAAACTTGCGTTGGACATGAGGTAGGCCTTAAAACACATTTGTTTGCCATTATTTATAAAGCGCATTTAGAGAAAGATAGTGTCTGGTTGGTTTGTTTGTCATTAGGTCTTCATTAGATTCTAGGAAGGTCTATCTTGTCCTCAAGATCGACTCATTCCGCGTGACACATCTACACGCACCATAACATCCATACTCTTGAATACATGTGCATGGGAAGCTTCTATGCTAGTGATGAGCTGTGAGAGCTCTTCATAGTTCTGGATCTGACTCTGGATACTTGCCTTCAGCTCGATCTCTCTAGGCTTTATCATCTTAGGCAAGTGAAGCGGGGCTCCCTTGTATCTCATCGTCCATGTTTGCATGTAATCAACAACAAAATGCACGTTTGCCAAGATATGTGCTCTTCTAACACATCGCTGGTACCTTCTGTTGAGATGGATGACTGCCTTATGCACAGTACCAAACTTGGAATACAATGCCCACATTACTATGTCAAGGGACAACACTTCATCTAGTATTTCCTTCTTTAGTTTTGCTGGGGTGGTTGTTGTAACCAACTCTCCTCCTTGCTTGGCTATCTGTAATTCGTTAGCCATTCACTCATTCTCATCTATCAAAAAGTGAACACTTGAGCTAGTGGCTTCGGCATACACTCTGGTAGCATCGACCAATGTTGCTGGATGTTTGCACATGTCAAACACAACCACTTGCTCCTCAACTTGTGCAAGAGATGTATGATTATCCAGAGTCGACACTCTATGAGACTGCATAACTCTATGTTGAGAGTCATCGAATGAGATGTTCTGCATCTCTCCTTCTGGATGATCTCCAAGGATCTCAGTGCCTCCTTGGTCACTTGAGACTTTCTCATCTTCTAGATGCAGTGATGCGGGTAAGTTTACCTCTTGGTGATGGGGCATGAGGTCAATGTCTTTCTCCGATTCCTATTACTTCATATCTATATCCAACTGTTGAAGTGACTTCTCTATCTCACGAGAAAAGTCCTGCTCCTGCAATGGTTCACCCTATTTGCATGATGCCAGTTGTTATAATGAGTCCATTACCTATCCGGGCGCTGTTTCATTTGTTTGCACATGTTGCACTCCCTTCTAGACCTATTGTTACCGCACTTCCCTCCCCTGTTTGCACAACTCTTGTTCCTTTCGGAGTTTCTCCTTCAACAAATGCAACTCCTTTGTTTCCTCCATTCTCTGTTTATTTCTTTGTCTTTGCGTGATTCACTTATCACTCTGTTGCCTCTACACCTATATGGCCATAGCTACTTTCTCTACAAGTGGATATGCTCAGAACTTGCAGCTTTTCTCTTCCTCCATACGATCAACAATATTTATCTTTCCCTTGTCGCACACTGGTATGTTCACCTCTACTACTACTCCTGCTTCTAGTGCTCTCCAGGATGCTGCTTCACATTGCTTCACTAACCACTCCAAAGTGAAGCCGACCTATTCATTGGGTCTGGAGAAACTGCAGTAATATCTCCATGGGTCCTCCTTCACCCAATGAAATGCCCCGTGGATCCAATTGAACTGTACTCTCGTGCAATGATCTTTCACAAGATAGTGTGGGTCATATGGATTGTAACTTCGGAGGTCGAATGTATGTTTCTTCATCTTCTCTGCTTAGACATCCACATGCTTGAAACTCTAGATTTCATATAACCCAATCCACAATGGAAGAGCGAGCCAAGGTGCCTTCTTCTTTCAGTGCAGTCTAGCTATCAATCCTATCAAGATGTGATATGCTACTTCTTGCATGATGAGTATGTCTAAGGAAAACCTCGATAGAACATGAGGAGGCTTCTCTGCACTGTACATTCGTATGAAGGTGCCAGACGGTGAGGCATACCAGTAAACAATTTCTATCAGTTCCCCCATTGTAGACCGAGGTGACAAAATGATCGGATAGTCGTGTGGTAACTCCTCTGAAGATGCATTTAGACAACAACTTACAATAAGTGTTTACAATAGTCTCCGCCGATGACCATGCCCAGTTCAAGCCTGGGAACTCCTGTCGGGCACATATTGCATCCAAGATATAGGTAGACATGTAGATTTCTGCTTACTCACCTTTGGGTGGCTATCAAGCCCTCGTTACCTATTCCTTCAGCTGATGAGCCAACATACTAGACCAGTTGCATGGTTTGCCCTCTCTAGCTAGTTGGTCCAATGCGATCACCCAACTCTGTGGGAAGGTTTTCATGCTTTCTTGGCCATACAGTCGACATGCAAATATGACCAAGTATTGATACGCTTTCCGCAGTATCTTCATCTTGTAGATCTAGTTAGGTGTCATCCTGAATCTATCCAACTCCTTTATCCAGTTCTTCAGAATGTCTCTGGAGTTGGCATTATTGTTAGGTAAGCCGAAGGGAGTCTCCATGATAGTCACGGGCTCCTCTGCCCTAAAGGTTGCAATCTTCATCCTGCTTACACTTCTCAAGGTCATTGTCTTGGGATCAGTGTGTGAGATGATATAGTGTATCAAGTCAACGCATGGGAGCACGGGGTATCTGCATGCAATCTGGTACAAGCCAGATTTGTGAATGTTCACGTACACCTCGTGGTCTTCGAGGTCTTCCCCAAATGTGCCTATAAATGCATCATTGACTTCCTACCATTTCAGTTTGATGTCCTTGACTTGAATCAGTTTGGTATCTTCATAGATCGGTAGACTTGAGGAAACTTGGTCAACTGCTGCTCCAGTTGCACTTCCGTTAGTGTCCTCTAATCCTGTTCTCTTGGAGGCCATTGATCCTAAACTGCTAAGAGGTGGGTGAACACCTGAAAGATCTGGAGACAAAGCGACATGCATGGCAAAAAAATCTATCAGCGAAAACCAAAGCAAATTCAAGAGACGACATAACACATACTTGGGGATTGATAGGCAAAGATTGCGCAATTTATTCTGGGAGGCTGGGTGACTGGTTTCCAGAACTGCACAAAAGGTAGGCTGGGCTATTTGGGAAGGTTGACTAACTACTAGAGTTCCGCATTGCACAATCTAGGTTGACTGTTGGAATTGCGCAATGTGCAATTCCGATTGGCAATGACCGTAGGCTCAGAGACTGCATTGCACAATTTTTTCGGCCAACAGTCACTATCCCTTAGGATTACGCAAAGTAGGCCCGGGGAACAACTTTTGGGTAGAAATATGTATTTTTGGAGAGGAAGGTAGAGCCTTCCCCCCCAAGATTGTGCAATGTTGTCTTGGTGAGGCAGAGTCTAGGCCAAGGTTGCCTAGACCCGCCAACAGGCAATTGAATGAAAATGTGAAAGTGAATGCATGGCGATACTGAGTGTAAGAAGAAGAAAATGACCATGCATGCAAACATTGAATGAAAGATTCAGAAACAGAATAACATGCATGTGGGTGAAGCGGGTCATCAAATCGATGACCGTTCGTGCAAAATAGTTTCATGCATGCGACAACAGTGAGATAACAACAAAAACTGAAATGGTACTAGTACAAGCTATTATGCATGTAAACGACATCAAGTGTTCAAAGAGATCAAGAAACAACACTCACACAAGCGAAAACAAAAAAAGCGATAGAAATGTTGAAAAAGACAACTTGAGACAACTTACCCGTGAATAACTGAGCCAGATGTGTTGAAGAGTATGGAATGTGCTGTGGGATGTCAGAGCTCCAAGATCGATGTGAAAGAATGAGTTCTGATGCGTCAAATAAATAACTTTGGGCTCATGACATGCATGCCACAAATCTAGGAAGGAGCGACACTTAGAGGAAAGATTCTAAAACGATCTTTGTGTGTAACCTCGAGCTACTAAAAATAGCTCCCTGAATCAAGGGATTCTTTTTTGCATGTTTCCTTTCGTTATTTCAGGAAAAGCAAGCCATGTATACAAGTCAAGTTTCCTTAGATCCAAGTGGAACTAGTCAACCCAACTACACATGAAAGAGGCTGCTCAACTGTTGGGAGAAAATGCGCATTTCTGGATGGGAGCTGGGCTAGTTGCCCAAGATATTTGCGCAATTTCTAGGCAGAGTAGCTGATTGCTACCCAGGATTGCACAATTCCTAGGCAAAGCGGCCCTCCTGGGAAGAATTGTACAATTTTCTAGATGAAGCCTGACTGGAAGAATTGCACAATTCTGGAGCCCATCAAGCTGCCAGAATGAATTGTGTAATTTCAAGAGGGAAGGCTGGTTTCCCTCTAGAATTACATAATTTCTTGAAGGATTTCCTCAACCTACACCTAGACCAAGTCTAGAGGAACAACCTGTGAGAGGAAAGCATCAAGCTATGATAGACAAGATGCCTTTCTGCAAGAAAAACACTAAAAGTTGTGTACTTGACAAAGCAAGACATGCTGCTATGAAAGGTTGGTAGGGAGGCTCCAAAATGAAGCTAAGGAAAGATTTTGGAGGGTGGTTGTAGACGCTACAACACTTTGAAAGCATAAATGACATAAGGGCCCATCCATAGGTTCTCAAATTTTCCATGCTTCCCTTTATCCTCTCTTCTTGAATCCAACTTCAATACTTTATCCCCAGTGGCAAAATCATCTGCCTTTGTCCTCCTGTCAAAAACCATTTTAATATTCTCATGAATGACTTGAGCCTTGTTATAAACTTCTTCCCTAGATTGCTGCAACTGAATTGTCTGATCAATCCTCCTTTGAATATCATTGGGCTTGGTCTACAATTCTTGAATTAATTTCATGACTAGAACTCCCAAAGAGGATGGAAAAGAAACATCCATTCCATAAACCAATAGGTATGGAGACATGCCAATTGATTTCTTAGTAGTGAGCCTATCAGCCCAAAGTGCATTTATGAGCTTGTTGTGCCATGACTTTTTGTTGTCTTCCAACAACTTCTTGATAATATTTACCAGACTTTTATTTGAAGATTAACCATCCCATTACCTTGTGGGTAATAAGCAATTGAATGCCCCAAAGTAATATGGTATTTATTGCAGAAATATATCATTTTCTTAGACCTAAAGGTTGCACCATTGTCTGTAATAAGCTTGTTTGGGTAGCCAAATCTGGAAAGAATATTGGTTTCTAAAAATTTGATGATCATCGCATCCGTAGCTAGTCTAGAAGGAGTGGCCTAATCCATTTGTTAAAGTAGTCAGTAGCAGTAAGGATCAATTTGTGTTGAGCAGAGGATGGAGGATGGAGGATGGATTTCTCAAATGAAATCCAATCCCCACTATTGGAAAGGGCTTTCAACAGATATGGGCTTCAAAGGTAAAGGAAAAAGTTTTCTTTTTCCCTCAAAGATTTTAAACTTGTGACAAAAGGTTACCTTTTTATGGACATCCTGAAAATGTGTAGGCCAGTAAAAACCAGCTCTAAGGATCTTATTGGCAGTGGTTTTCCAATAGAGATGGCCACCATAGTCACCTTCATGGAATTCCTGCATTGTTCTTTCTGCATCATCACTCAATAGACACTTTAGTAGAAGACCACTAACATCTTTCCAATATAAAATTTTTTCTAAGATGTGTTGTAGCGGTTATAACCACCCTCCAAAATTTTTCCTTAGCCTTGTTTTGGAGCCTCCCTACCAACCTTTCGCAACACCTTGTCTTTCTTCGTCAAGTACACAAGCTTCAGTGTTTTTCTTGCACAAAGACAGCCTGTCGATCAAGCTCGATGCATTTCCATCACAGGCTGATCACCTGGACTCAGTCCAACTGTAGGCTGAGCAGCTCTCCCAAGAAATTGCATAATTCTGGAGGGCAACCACCCTTCCCTCCAGAAATTATGCAATTCTGTCTGGCAACGTGTTGGGCTTTAGAATTGCGCAATCCTTCCATTCAAGCTTCACCCAAAAATTGTGTAATCCTTTCCAGTTAGTCCTGCTCAGCCTAGGAATTGTGTAATTCCAGGTAGAGTCAGCTGCTCTGCCTAGAAATTGTGCAAATCTACTGGGTAACTAGCCCAACTCCCATCCAGAAATGCACATTTTCTCCCAGCAATTGAGTAGCTTCACGCATGAGCAGTTGGGTTGACCAGTTCCACCCTAGACCAAGGAAAATTGACTTGCATGCATGACTTGAATTTTCACGGAATAGCAAAAGGAGACATGCAAAAAGCATCCCATGATTCAGGGAGCTATTTTTAGCAGCCAAAGGTTACATGCAAAATCATTTTAGAACCTATCCTCTAAGTGTCGGTTTTTCCTAGATTTGTGGCATGCGTGTCATGAGCTCAAACTTATTTATTCAACACATTAAATCTCATTCTTTCACATTGATCTTGGACCTCTGACATGCCACAACACATCCAGGACTCTTCGACACATATAACTCAACTATTCAAGGGTAAGTGATTTTAACTTGTCTTTTTCAGCATTTTTGTCGCTTTTTGTGTTTTCACTTGTGTGAGTGATGTTTTCTTGATTTATTTGAATGCTTCCTGTCATTTACATACATGCTAGCTTGTACTAGCACCGTTCCATTTTTTGTTGCTATCTCACTGCTATCACATGCATGAAACTATTTTGCACGAACCGTCGCCGATTCAGTGACTTGCTTCACCCACATGCATGTTGATATTTTTACTGAATCTTTCATTCAGTGTTTGCATTCACGATAAATAACTTTTGATTTCACTTAGTGTCGCCATGCATTCACTTTTAGATTTGCTTTCAGTTTCCTGTTGACAGGTCGGGCCAGCCTTGGCTTAGACTTTGCCTCACTAGAAAGCATTTCGCAATACGAGGAAGGAAGGCTCTGTCATCGTCTCCAGAAATGCGCATTTCTTCCCAGGCACTGTCCTCTAGGACTAATTTGCGCATTTTAGAGGGATAGTGACTGATGGCCCAGAAAATTGCGCAATGTCGTCCCAAAGCCTATAATAATTGCGAGCTGGAATTGTGTATTGCGCAATCAGTAGTCAGCCTGGGTTGCACATTGCGCAAATCCAACAACTAGTCTTTTCTCCTTGATAACCAAGACTACCCTTTATGCAGTTCTGGTAGCCAGTCACTCAGCCTCCCAAAAGAAATTGCACAATCTTTTCCTATCATTCCCCAGGTATGTGTTATGTCATTCCTCGAATTTGCTTTGGTTTTCGCTGACAGATTTATTTCCATGCATGTCGCTTTGTCTCCATATCTTTCAGGTGTTCGTCTGCCTCTTAGCAGTATAGGACCAATGGCCTCCAAGATAGCAGGATCAAAGGACACTGATGGAAGTGCAACTGGAGAACCAGTTGAGCAGGTGTCCACATGTCTATCGATCTATGAAGATACCAAGCTGTTTCTAGACAAGGACATCAAGCTGAATTGGCAAGAGGTCAATAAAGAATTTGCAGGAACTTTTGGGGAAGACCTCTGAGACCGTCAGGTGTATGTGAACATTCAAAAGTATGTCTTGTATCGGATTGCATGCATATACCCTACGTTCCTATGCAAGGACATGATACACTGGATCATCTCACACACTGATCCCGAGATGATGAATTTGAGCAGTGTCAGCAGGATGAAGCTTGCCACCTTCTAGGCACAGGATTATGGTGAGATGTATCAGATGTCAAATCTTGTGAAGTGCCAACTCCAGAGACATTTTGAAGAACTGGGTAAAGGAGCCGACTAGATTCAGGATGACACCCAACTAGATCTATAAGACGAAGATACTGTGGAAGGTGTATCAATACTTGGTCATATTTCCATGTCAACTATGTGGCAAAGAAAGCATGGAAACCTTCCCACAAAGTTGGGTGATTGCACTGGACCAACTGGCCAGAGAGAGTAAACCATGTAAATGGTCCAACATGTTGGGTCATCAGCTGAAGGAATAGGTAACGAAAGCTTGACAGTCACCTGGAGGCATGAAAGTAGAGATCTACATGTCCACCTACATCTTAAATGCAATATGTTCCTAAGAGGAGTTCCCGGGCTTAGAGCGGGCATGGTCACTGATGGAGACTACTGTGAACACATATTGTAAGTTGTTGTTCGAATGCAGCTTCAGAGGAGTAGTCACATGACTATTCGATCATTTTGTCACCCCAAATTACAAGATGATATTCAAATAGGATCCACCCTACATGTTGAACGAAGCAATGGAGGCATTGATAGACATTACTGATTGATATGCCTCACTCTCCAACACCTTCATACGAATGTTCAGCACGGAGAAGCCTCCACAAGTTCTACTGAATTTTTCCTTGGACATACTCATCATGCAGGAAGTAGGATATCACATCTCAGTAGGATTGACAGCTAGACTGCACTAGAAGAAGAAGGCACCTTGTCCCACTCTTCCGTTGCAGATTGGGTTATATAAGATCTGGAGTTTCAAGCAAGTGGATGTCAAAGTAGAACAAATGAAGAAGTATCCATTCGACCTCCAGAGTTACAATTAGTATGACCCACATTGTATTGTGAAAGATCACTGCACAAGAGTACAGTTCAATTGGCTCCACGAGGAATTTCAAGGAGGACCCATGGAGATATTGCTACAGTTTCTCCAGACCCAATGAATAGGTCAGCTTTGTTGTGGAGTGGTGTTGTGGTGGCTACAACCACCCTCCAAAATTTTGGCCTCCACTAATTTTGGAGCCTCCCTTGAAGAGTTCCACTTGATGACTGCACACACTCGGTTCACTCTGTGAGCTCGTGTGAGTATTTTCATCCACCTTTCTTGCTCTTTTAATTGAAGTTTCTGTATGCTGGTGTCTAAGTCATGCTTGCGACCATGTTCTGGTTATGCTCAAAGTCTTCGCTTCATATGTGCTTGTTGTGTTCGCTATGAAAGAATATGTTGCACTCACACTCAAAGTCACGTTCACTGTCATGCAAATGTCATCTCGATCAATGAATAGTCAATTGTGAGTGTCACACTTGTCACTTGCACTGTTGATCAGTCATGTTGAGCATGTGTGTCTGGATGGTTTGGGTCATTTCGTCGTCAAGTCATGTGAGTGTGTGTTCATATGATCACTTATGCGTCTTTCAATCGTTCACACACTTAGTCATTTTTGCGGAAGTTCTCATGACCAGGCTCCCTTCTCACAACTAGACCATCACCTCACTTTCAACTCGATCGACTGTCAACGAGAACAACGCAGAAGCACCAAGCTAGTCTTTTCAAGCTGCGTTGCCTGCAAGCATTTCAATCGACCCTCATGCTGGCCAGTCAGACAGTCAGACCCGATAGTCACCCCGGGATTGAATCCCCTCAAAATTTGTGTAGAGGCCACTAACCTTTCTTAGTTGGCTGAGGAAATTGTGCAGATAGGCCAAACAAACACCAAGTGCCTGTCCCTATCTCCGTCAGAAAATTTCGCAGTTTTCCCTGTCAGTCATCTCGATAGTTGACCGACTTTGCATCTCAAAAATTGCGTAGTGTTCATGAGTAGGGCTTCTGCTGCCCATGAGTCAGCTCAACTCAGAAATTACACAAAGATGATTAGCAAGCCAGCCTCCCGACCTCAGTGCAATTTCCCTTGCCAACATCCCCTAGTAGTAGACTGCTAGTTCCCTCCAGGAATTGCGCAGTTTCTGCTGCCAGTGTCTCCAGCAGCCAACTAGAAGTTCCCTATGGGAATTGTGCAATTTTGGTTGCTAGTGACCCCAGCAGCCAATTGGTAGTCCCCTTTGGGAATTGCGTAGTTTTGGCTGCTAGTCTCCTGTGCAGTTCCCCCAAAACAACTACGCAATCCCTGCCTACTGACCCTTCACACAGCCTGACTCGCTCCTCTAGAAATTGTGCAAATCTAGCCTTCGAGTCCCTATTGCCCACTCATTCCAGAAACTGCGTAGATCTTGCCTACCTTGCCTTCCTACAGCCTAGACTGTCCCTCCAAAAATTTGTGCAATTTTGTCTCCTAGTCGAGCCAGACCTTGCAGACAGTCATTGTCGACTCAGATCGCCCGTCTTCCTATCTCTGTGACTCTTGCGCAATTTTCATCGCCAATGCCCAGAGCCATCATCCTGCTCCACAACCTTACTACCTCTCTCGGTCACCTGCATCTGAAATGATCATGCGTCATGGTAGACTAGGAGGTTTTGGATTTTATGTCATATCGTCATGAGCGTCTGCAGGTATAGGTACATGTACACCAACAAACATGGCAAGATGATGAACGGGATGAATGAAGGGAGCACATGTAGAAGGATAAGTTCACCAATAGATAAATGAATGATGCATGTGAAATGGACGAATGCGATGAACATGCACCTTTGCAAACAGATGAGCCTGTCAAGCTTTCCAACCTGCAAGCAAGGAACAACATGTTAAAGCTTCATCGAGCGAACCAAGGACCATTGAAGACTCCATGGACTTCACCATGCAGAGGTGAAGCTATGATACACCATGAAGGTATCCATCACCTAGCAGCACTGTAGCACGACATTCACTCCAACAACAACACAAATGTACCAACACTATCATGTCAAGTCATGTCGAGTCACATCATGAGTCATGTTGCCCACATCTCCACTATGGGCTTGTTGTTAATCAATGTGATGTAACATGGAAGTCCAAGAGACCCACTTGTTGAAAAAAGAGTCATGTAAGTCGAAAAGTCATGGAAGTCAAACAATCATGAGTGTAATCGAATAGCCATAAGGGTCAGTTTCACCCTTGCCTATAAATACCCCCTTATTTGTACATGAAAGGACTTTTCACCTCAGCTCCTCCCACATAGCCAAGAGAGTTTGTAATGTTTTCTTTGAGGAGTACGTAGTGGCTCCAATGCCCCACACTCAAGGTTAGTGATGTATGGTGTAATGATGTGCCTTAGAACTTTCGCTTAATTCAGAAGCCTGCCAACAGACCAACATGTTTTCACACATGTATTTATCTGTTGTAAGACTGATCTTTAATACTTGTAATGCATGTTGCTTTAACCTATGTTCTACATCTGAATTGCTTCATTTGTTTTAATGCATATTAAATCTATTAATGGAAATGTGTTGTATATGCTATGAACACTATCTCGCTCATGTAGCCTACCCTCCTAGACATTAGAAAGACATTTGACATGAAACTTGCTGTAACAACCATTGCAATTGTTCAGACTGATCCGTTGAGTGCTATATGTGTTATCATACCTTGTATGTTGTGACTGCCACATCCGTGTGGACTACTCCTCTAGAACCTGTGCATGTCCTGTTGTGTTGTGTGTTCCTAGCAGTGTTGGGACTGCTCCCAATCGACCTGGAACTCACTCTCACTCTCTCTCTCAGTAGTGAAAGAACCATTGACACAAGTGACACTTACACTCACCAGGCACGTGCATCTCACTTCTTGAAGACAAATCAAACAACTCTCTTGTGCTGACAAGCAAGATTTGAGGCAAACCCTTAAGACAATGGCAACTAGGCCATCATACCAGATGGGAATCCCACACCAAACAGTGGTCTAGTTGTGACTTCATACAATGGTGATCCCCTGAATGTTGGTGGGTCCAACACCGTCAACATTTCTGGCGCTAGAAGGAGGGAAACCAATCATACATGGCTAAAATTCCCCTCACGCTCACTCATTAACCATCTGGTCAAGGCAGTAACTCACAGTCCCTCTCATGCGACTCTGTAGTTGGTTACTCCTCACCTCCTAGGATTGAATTCGAGATTTCATATCAACACCTTCGCTCCATCCATCCCATCACTCGCCAGTTCGCGAAAGCAGTCAAAATGATCCCATGCATTCAACATCTTCCACACACATCTAGGAAGCCAAAAGCCAGTTCCACAGGAGTTATTGTGTCATTAGTGGAAGAACCAGTCCTTGCCATGATTGAAGGTCTAGAAGAATCTATTGAAGACAGAGAGGAACCTCCAATATTCCTTGAAGACAAACAAGGCACCCTTGTGATCTTGGGATCAAACTTTGGTATAGGAGGTAGAGGGGAAGGCAGTGGAGGAGGTGGAGGTGAAGATGAACCAACAGACTCAGATCTGAAACCATCAGACTCTGAAGGAGAAGAACAAGATGAAGAGGACGAAGAGACGATTGACCCAAATCTTGAATGGATGACTCAGGGACCATTAGCTCTCTCGGATGATTTTCACAAGATGCCAAAGCGAGAGGAGAGAATGAACATCAATTTGAACCCTGAGAACATGGTGAAGGCAGAAGACCACTTAGAAAACTCTTACCTACAACTGTAGACCCTTGAGGTACGTTATGATGATGTAGCATGTAGAATGTTCCCACGTACCTTGGACGGCCGCGCAACTGCTTGGTATCACAACCTTCCACTCAACTCCATACAAAGTTGTGGTTCTTTCAAACATATGTTCCTCGAAAATTTTGCTGATGACAAGACCCCAACCATGCTCCTCAAAGAATTGGGAAGCCTCAGGATGAAGGGAAAAGAGAAAGTGAAAGACTTCAATAAGAGGTTTATGCATATTTTGAAAAAATTTGTAGCAGACACTAAACCTCATGACTCCATCACTGTTGACTATTACATGTTTTCACTGCCAACCACCATTGCGCAGTTTGTCAAGCGAGCCACGAAGCCAACACTTTTAGAAAGTTGCGAAGAGGCTATTGTTATTGAAAAGGACTTGCGCACAATTGGAGTCATCAAGGATGAAGAATAAAAAAAGGCTCCAAAGATGTGAGCAGAAAGCCCTAAGAAACGATCGGCAAGGGTAGAGACAAGGAAGAAAGTGATATTGAGACCCTCAGCAGCCTTGTCAAGAACTTGAACACCGAAATGTTTGAACTCAAGCAACGGAAAATAGACATGTTCACAAGTAGTCATTCACCTAGACAGAGACAAGAAAACAGTTCATCAACTGGCTCATCAAGAAACAACTAGTTCACTTCTAAATTTGTATAGAAGGTTGTGTTCCAACTCAATCAGTGTGCTGATCCTAATTTCTGCTCCTTCCACGAAGCGTTTCACCTCGAGAACTCTTCTTTAGATTGGAGTGGGTCATTAGCTCTGTCTGAAGTCATAAACTCGACGCGAAAGGAAATATGCAGGAGTAGCTGGAAGACACTGATGATAACGAAGAGGTTGCACTTGATGAAAAACCAAGTTCTGGGCATGTGGTGAATGCATATCAATGCTCGCAAGTAATATTTAAGATGAACTTCAATAGGCATCCCCAAAAGAAAAATGATTGTTACGATCTTAGGAGTAAAGGGCTCACCCTACACTTGGGGAAATGCAAGAGAAGGTGAGGAAGCTAATAAAGAAGGCTGATCCACTGGATTTCTCAAAGAAACAAATAAAAATCAAGTCTGGGAAGACATCAGTGGACAAGAGTACAAGCATAAGTAGCAAGTTGTAGAATACTCCGCTAGACAACATGAACATCCATTCCACCACGGACACCTGGGTGAGTCTACCACCTCTAGAATACAACATAGTTGATGACATGAAGAAAACTCGAGTGAACATTAGTTTGCTTGAGTTAGCCAAAGTCCAGAGTGAGCGAGATATCCTGCTACATGCATTGGGACAGATAGGAACAAACATCACAACCCCTACTACCAAGGGAACATGCACACCTCCCAGATCACTTTCCACTGTGCTCAATACACTTTGGATGGAAGAAGAAAACTTAGGTTTCCCCCCATTCCTGCTTTCTTTTGAAGTTTTCAACTACAATGTTCACAACTGCTTGGTTGATTCTAGCACGATAGCCAACGTTATGCCACTATCCATTGCAAAGAAGATCAATGCACGATGGAGCGAAACATCTACGCGAATCATCCAACTTGATAGAACATCAATACCAACCATTGGTGAACTACGAGACGTGATCATCTGACTATCTCATGATAGTCGAGTCCACCAATGAATCAACATAATTGTTGTGGACATACTAGAAGCATATGGCCTTCTACTTAGTAGAGACTGGTCTAGTAAGATAGATGGATATTTTGCTACAGACAGGTCTCACATGTGGCTTTCGTACAGGCGAAAATGCAACCAAATCCGAGTGTTATCTGAGAGGTATATGAAAATTAATGTCACTCCCCTTAATGACGAGAATGAGCCATTGGCCTTCGTAGAACTCATGTTTGGAAACTGCCTCCTAGAAAATACATTGGAGTGTTATCCTACATGGCCAGTTCTAACCTCATCAGACAAGCAGTTGGGACTCCTTCCTTACCAAACTGATGGTAATGAAACTTGTATAATATATTTTCCTGATAGTAGTAGTAGTAGAAGCTACAGTGGAAGCAGTAGTAATAGCACGCCAAACGGTCCATGTACAGACGAGTTGTGGACCATGAGTCTTGAACAATCTGAAACACATGATGGCTCAAGGATCGAGTGTATATCAGCCATCCAAAACGATATACAGAGCATGATTTTGAGCTGTTTGCAGTTTGAATTCACAAACAACGATGCTGAGTATGAAGCTATCGTGCTAAACATAAAAAGGACCATTGCTACGAATAAACAAAGCATCTTGGGGACCTATCATGATCCGAAGATGGCCAATCTTGGTGCAAACTACACACTGTAGTAGCAAGAAATCTTTGGCCACTTGAGTACACACTACACGCAAACAATCTAACATGAGATTCCAGGTAAAGGAGGAGACAAGACATTACAACAAAGACCAGGTAACACATACATGTTCTTTGCACTCCTTTTATTGAAAAAATCGACTAACATTTGAAGTAATTGGACTACTTGCAAAGTTTGTCATCATACTTGGTTTTATAATATAAATCCCACACGTAAGAAATATGGGAAAATCTGCTTATGCATTGACTTCAGAAACTTGCACCCTTCCCAGAATAAAAACAACTACCCCGTGCCATCATCCAAGCCCATGTTGCGCGCAGTACCTGAAATAGTGGTGTTGTCTTCACTTGAAGGTCTTCTGGAATGCCACCAGGTCCCAGTAGTGGAACTCGGTGGACTTGCACTAGTCCACAAGAAGCTTGGCCCACACAAGTATCATTTGCAGTCACCGGGTAGGAGGATTGACAACCTTCCTACCAACGACCAAGATCTCAAACATTATTTTCAGTAGGTCAGGCTATGCCCATGCCTTGTACATAGTCTCCTTGCTATTTGTTGTTTTCATTGTGTTTGTTTTACTTATTATATTTGTTTTTGCTTTGTTTTATTTTTCTTACTATTTTTGTTCATGTTCATTTTTTTTTTATATTACTATTTTTTTTCGAGAAATAAGTGCTGTCGATTACTATGTTCCAGCTTTTGAATAGAGTATGTGGCTAGAATTGGAAGAAACTTATGACACTGCAGCACTTGGCCAGTCTTGTGTTCACCTTCTCTTTGCTTGGCTGTAACCTTCGACCGATGAAGTCTTGACGAAAAATACAAACCGGCTACAAGGGAAGTCTTGGTCCAATCGTAAACTTGTGTTTACACTGGGAAGCCCCATGCCTATACTCAACCTTCTGCTCTATGTGTTCAATCTCATCCCACTAGTAGAAACGGAGAAGGGGAAATCTAAATGAGAAAACCTATATGAAAGGTATTAAATGATTCTCTAAAGGAACAACCTCTTCTGCTCTCAATAAGTTGGGATCCCTCTTCTACCCCAAAAATAAATAAGTTCCTATGCACATTCCTCTTGAAAAACACAAAGGCGAAAGAAGAGAAAGGCTTCATGCGCAGAGAGGTGAAGCATGCAACTCCACCAGGGTATTGACCAAGCTCACTGGTAGTGGATAAATGTGTGTGTTCTTGCATGACTCCATTGGGGTACTGTTGAGGTCTGCTGACAGCAAAGCAACACCAGAGATGAAAACTTATACTATGAAAATCTTCAACTCATGAGCTAAACTACCCTTCTCAAATTCGACACACTGAGAGCTAAGCTGAACTTTTGATTGTGTTTGAGTGAGTTGGCAAAGGGTTAACCACGTATGTCCATGAGGTAAGTGGGGAAACTAAAGTAACTTGCACAACAATTCAATACTACCCAAAAGACCAAGGCCCTGTGCTAGAAATGAACTAAAATAGAGAAGCTGGAGTTCTACCAGTGTGTCGCCAAGTGTTGTAGCGGCTACAAACACCCTCCAAAATTTTGGCCAACACCAATTTTAGAGCCTCCCTTGAAGAGTTCCATTTGATGACTACAAACACTTGGGTTCACTCTGTGAGCTCATGTGAGTCTTTGCATCCACCTTGCTTGCTCTTTCATTTCAAGTTTCTACATGCTGGTGTCTAAGTCATGCTTGCGACCATGTTCTAGTTATGCTCAAAGTCTTTTCTTCGTATGTGCTTGTTGTGTTTGCTATGAAAGCATCTGTCACACTTAGACATAGAGTCACATTCACTATCATGTAAATGTCGTCTCGATCAATGAATGGTCAATCACGACTGTCACTCTTGTCACTTGCACCGTCGGTCAGTCATGTTGAGCATGCTTATCTAGATGGCTTGGGTCATTTCGTCTTCAAGTCATGTGAGTGTGTGTTCGTATGATTACCTATGCATCTTTTGATCATTCACACACTTAGTCATTTTTGCTAAAGTTATGATGACCAGGCTCCACTCTGAAATTTGTACCATCACCCCACTTTCGACTCGATCGATTGTCAACTAGAATAGTGCAGAAGCACCTAGATAGTCTTTTCAAGCTGCACTTCCCACAGGCATTTCAATTGACCCTCATGCTGGCCACCCAGACAAACGGACCCAGTAGTCACCCTAGGACTGAATCCCCTCAAAATTTGTGTTGAGGCCACTAACCTTAATCACTGAGCTAGCTGAGGAAATTGCACAGAAAGGCCAGACAGACACCAAGCACCCGTCCTTGTCTCCCTCAGAAAATTGCACAGTTTTCCTAGTCAGTCATCCCGATAGTCGACTGACTGTTCATCTCAAAAATTGTACAGTGTTCATGAGCAGGCCTTCCACTACCCATGAGTCATCTCAGCTCAAAAATTACGTAGAGATGATCAACAAGTTAGCCTCTCAGCCTCAGTGCAATCTCCCTTGCCAGCATCCCCTAGTAGCAGACTGCTAGTTCCCTCCAGAAATTGCATAGTTTCTACTGCCAGTGTCTTTAGCAACCAACTGGCAGTTCCCTCTGGGAATTGAGTAGTTTTGGTTGCTAGTGACCCCAGCAGCCAACTGGCAGTCTGCTCTGGGAATTGCGCAGTTTTGGCTACCAGTCCCTTGGGCAGTTCCCCCAAAAAAACTGCGCAATCCCTACTTGCTGACCCTTCATGTAGCCCGACCTGCTCCTCTGGAAAATTACGTAAATCTAGCCTTCTAGCCTGAACTACCCACTCATTTTTGAAACTACACAAATCTTGCCTACCTTGCTTTGTAGCTCAAACTGTCCCTCCAAAAATTTGTGTAATTTTGTCTCCTATCCAAGCCAGACCTCGCAAATAGTCACTGTCGACTCAGATCCCCCATCTTCATCACTTCGTGATTTTTGTGCAGTTTTCATTAGCAATGCCTGGAGCCATCATCCTGCTTCATAACCTTGTTACCTCTCTCGGTCACCTGCATCCGAAATGATCATGCATCATTGTAGACTAGGAGGTTTTGGATTTGATGTCGTCTCGTCATGAGTGAATGCAGGTATAAGTACACCAAAAAACGTGGAAAGATGATGAACGGGATGAACGAAGGGAGCACATACAGAAGGACAAGTTCACCAATGGACAAACAAATGATGCATGCGAAACGTACAAATGCGACGAACATGCACCTTCACGAACAAACGAGCTTGTCAAGTCTTCCAACATGCAAGTAAGGAACAACATGTTAAAGCTTCATCAAGCGAGCCAAGGACCATCGAAGACTCTGTGCACTTCACCAGGTGGAGGTGAAGCTGTGATACACCATGAAGACATCCATCACCCAAAAACACTATAGCTTGATATGCACCTTTGCGAACAGATGAGCCTGTCAAGCCTTCCAACATGTAAGCAAGGAACAACATGTGAAAGCTTCATCAAGTGAACCAAGGACCATCGAAGACTCCGCACATTTCGCCATGCGGAGGTGAAGCTATGATACACCATGAATACATCCATCACCCAACAACAACATGAATGTACCAACACTGTCATGTAAAGTCATGTCGAGTCACGTCATGAGTCATGTCACCCACATCTCCACTATGAGTTTTTTATCGATCATTGTGATGTAACATGGAAGTCCAAGAGACCCACTTGTTGAATAAAGAGTCATGTAAGTCGAAAAGTCATGGAAGTCAAATAGTCATGAGGGTAGTCAAACAACCATAAGGGTCAGATTCACCCTTGGCTATAACTACCCCCTCTTTCGTACATGAAGGAATTTTTACCTCAACTGCTCCCACATAGCCAAGAGAGTCTGTAATATTTTCTTTGAGGGGTAAGTAGTGGCTCTAACACCCGCACTCGGGGTTAGTGATGTGTGGTGTAATGATGTGTCTTGGAACTTTTGCTTAATTCAAAAGCTTGCTAACAAGCCAACACATTTTCACACATGTATTGTATTTGTTGTAAGATTGATCTTTAACACTTGTAATGCATATTGCTTTAACCTATGTTCTACAGCTGAACGAATTCATTTATTGTAATGCATAATCTATTAATGGAAATGTGTTGTATATGCTGTTAACGCTGTCTCACCCGTGTAGATTGCTCTCCTGGACATTAGACAGACCTTTGACATGAAACTTGTTGTAACAACCATTTCACTCGTTAGGACTGATCAGTTGAGTGTTGTACGTGTTATCTTACCTTGTATGTTGTGATTGCTATATCCATGTCGACTGCTCCTCCGAAAGCTGTGCATGTCGTGTTGTGTTGTGTGTTTCTAGTTGCATCATCAATACAAGTAACATAATAACGAGAGCCATCGAGAGATGATACCTGAGCAGGTCCCCATACATCTGTATGCACAAGCTCTAATTTTCGCTCTTTTTTTTTTTCCCAACTCTCAGAAATCTGACTCTCTTCTGTTTTCCATAAATGCAATTCTCACAAAAGTCCAAAACAACATTCTTCAAACTCGGCAACAAATTCCTTGAGTGAAGGATATTAATCCCCTTCTCACTCATGTGTCCAAGCCTATGATGCCATAATGCTGCATCTGCTCCTTTGGAAGTTAAAGCATTAACAGAGCTAGAAATACAATTGCATAAATACAATGTACCAACCTTTTCGCCTTTTGCTATTACCAAGGCTCCTTTGGTGACCTTCCAAGCTTTATCTGTGAAAGTTGTCACAAAACCTTCACCGCCTAGCCACCCTATTGAAATTAGATTTTTCTTTAGATATGGAACATGCCTTACCTCCTTTAGTAGCCATTGGTTTCCATTTTGCTGATTTATAAGAACCTTACCCATTCCAACAATTTTACAGGGTTTATCATCACCCAAACGGACTTGTCCAAAATCTCCTTGAACATAGTCATGAAAGTATTTCTTATCAGGTGTGGCATGGAATGAGGCCCCTGAATCTACCACCCAAGAATCACTAATATTTTCGAAAGAAAGAATCAAAGCATCTTGTGACACCTCACATGTCACATTTGCTTCATGATTGTTTTCTTGTTGTGCATCTCCTTCTTTTCCCTTCCGAGATCTACAGCATTTCTTTAGGTGTCCTTTCTTTCTACATTTCCAGCACACTATCCCCGATTTGGACTTGGATATGCCTTTCCTTGATTTACTGCGATATCCTGAGCTCTTTCCTCTTTCCATTTTTCTTCCCCTAGACTCTGCACTCAAAGCATTACCCGATGTCTCACCGGAGCTTTTCCATCGCATTTCCTCGCTAAGGATAACACTGACAACATCATCAAACTTTAAAGTACTAGATCTAGAAACAGAATTACTAATGGCCATTACTAAACCATTCCAACTTTCTAGCAATGAGCACAAGAATAACAGAGCTCTAACTTCATCATCAAAGTTTACCCCTACAGAACTTAACTGACTTGTAATAATATTAAAATCATTTAAATGGTCTGCAACAGATCCATCTTCCGACATCTTCATATTAATTAACCGTTTCATAACAAATACCTTGGTTGAGGCCAAGGTTTTTTCATATAGTTTCGCCAAGGCCTTAATCAAACCCTCTGTCGTTGTTTCCTTCAAAATGTTGAAGGTGACTGACGCTGCGAGGCATAACCGTACTATTCTGAGTGCCTTTCTATCAAGAAGGTTCCATTCTTCATCTTTCATACTCGTCAGCATCTTTGTTTTTCTGCCCAATGGTAGGTACAAACCTTTCTGATACAGATAATCTTCCATCTGCATCTTCCACAGCGAGAAGTTTTGGTCATTAAATTTCTCGACCTTAAACTTACCATCTTTCACCATTGCTCCCACTCAAACCAGGAACCCTTCTTTCCTGCGAGTTTATCAGCTAAATAGAGCTTTGGCTTTGATACCAGTTGTTAGAAAATTATATATTACAGAGAAATGGAACACATAGAATATTGCATAAATATAAACACAGAAAAAATATGAAACCAGAGAGACATAGATATACGTGGTTCACCCAGTTTGGGCTACGTCCACCCCGAACAGCCAATCCTTCCTTTCTATTATCCAGAAAAATGAAGAGATACAACCTACAACTGATCCGCTGTAACACCCTCTTTGCTCTCAATCTCCTCTCTCTTTCTCACTCAGAATACAAATCTAGATAGATGTAATACAATTCCCTCATATATAGTGAGGGGTTGCCTTCTAGGGAAAAAAACCCTAAATTAAAACTAACTTCTACTGTCAGATCTCTGCCTAATGAACGACCCAGATTGACTAGAAATTACTATACTTTTACAAGGAAATTTTACATCTATTCTCAGCGCTACCCACCCTGGACCCCCTTGCAATGAATATTTTACGGGCGACATTGCCACCCCCATTTCGAACTGGTGTCCAATGCGGCAATACCTTTGAATACAGAAGATAATCAGGCTCCACACCCAACAGGTTGTTCAATATAGACTTCTTCTTCTAAATCTCCATTAAGAAAAGCAGATTTTACATCCATTTGGTATACTTTGAATTTCTGAAAGCTAGAAAGAGCAAGAAACATCCTTATGGCTTCAAGTCTAGCAACAGGTGCAAAAGTTTCTTCAAAATCTATACCTTCTTGTTGAGCATACCCTTTACAAACAAGTATGGCCTTGTTTCTAATAACTTATCCATTTTCATTAAGCTTGTTTTTGAATATCCATTTAGTTCCTATGATAGTTTTATCATGAGGTCTAGGAACTAATTCCCAAGTATCATTATTTTCAATTTTCTCAAGTTCTTCATTCATGGCCTTGACCCAACATTCATCTTTGCAAGGTTCATTTACATTTTGAGGTTTGGTGGAGGATAGTAATGCTAGATAGCTTGAGGTTTTTGTAATAGTTCTTCTTGTCTCTACACCAGCCTCTTTTTCCCTTAAAATTTGAGTTTTTGGATGATTTTTCTGAACATACCTGGATGGAGTCTTTTCTTCTACCGTTATCTCTTCTTCTGGTGCTTCATTGGTTTCTTCTTCAGAATCATTGTGATTTGATGTGGGAGAATAATCCCCACCTTTTTCATTGTCATAATCTTCAATTTTTATCTGTTTTGGATTTTTGCATGCTTCATCAACTACAACATCAATACTTTCAACAATTTTCCCAAGTCTTTTATTATAACATTTATATCCTTTACTTCAGGAAGAGTAACCAAGAAGAAGAATACCTTCATCTGCTATGGGCTCAAGCTTAACAAGTTTTTCATCAGTCCTTTTGATATAACATTTGCTTCCAAAAACTTTAAAGTATTTTACAGTAGGATTCTTACCATACCAAAGTTCATGTGGAGTTTGGGTGTTGTTTACTCAAACATTTGCTTGGTTGAGAATAGTGACGGCAATGAATGCAACTTCACCCCAGAAGGTTGCAAGAGTTCCAGATTCATCTAGCATAGCTCAAGCCATTTGTTGAATAGTTCTGTTCATTCTTTCTATGACTCCATTTTGTTGAGGAGTCCTTTCGATGGAGAACTGCCTTTTTATTCCATGTTGTTCACAAAAGTCAAATAATTCATCTGAGGTAAATTCCCCTCCTCAATCAGATCTGAGGCATTGGATTTTGCGATCTGATTCATTTTCAACCAAAGCTTTGAAGGCTTTGAAATTTTCAAATGCTTCATCTTTATGCTTTAGAAAACCTATCCAACACATTCTGGAAAAATCATCAATGAACAAAATAAAGTATTCTTCTCCACGGGGTGACCTTTTCCTTGATGGTCCACATAATTCAATATGAACAAGATTAAGAGGCTTACTAGCTGACCCTTCTTTTTGAATGAAGTGAGATTTGGTTTGCTTACCGAATTGACATGGTTTGCATATTGTATTTTTAGGAATGCTGATATCTGGAAGAACACGAATAACCTGGAATCTGCATGCTTTTCTTATTTGAGAAAAACTTAGATGTCCCAATCTTTTATGCCATAGCCAATTTTCATCATTTTTGCTTAGATAACATTGTTGTTGTCCTCCCTTGAGTATGTATAAGTTGTTTGGAGTTATTGTTCCTTTGATCACAATTTCTTCTGTATCAAGCTCATGAACAACACATCCGTTTGATCGAAACACCACTTCATTTCCTTGATCACACATTTGACTGACACTCAACAGGTTATGCTTTAAACCGTCTACATACATAACATTCCCAAATTTAACCTTTTCTTTAAAGAAAATATAGCCTGTACCTTTTATGACAACAGGAGTGTCGTTTCCAAATGAGACATTCTTTTCCTTTTCTAAGGCATTATATGAGTGAAGTTTTTCTTTGTCACCTGTAATGTGTTTTGAGCATCCACTGTCAATGTACCACTAATTTTTTTTTCCTTCTGCATACAAGGCTATACCACATCTTTCTGTTTGAGGTTCTTTCCTTCTCCATATCTTGTGATTTAATGAAGTTTTCTCCTTTTGAGATGTTTGCCGAAATTTTCTCCTGCATTCAGATTCTTCATGGGCAAAGTTGTTACAGATTGAGCATTCTATTTCATTTTCAAGAAGAGAAAAGCTATTATAGGAACTTTTCTTGATCCCTGTCACTTTCCTTTGATTTCGTGCTTCTCTGGTCATGATGGTTTTGTAAGAAACACATTGAGCAACTTTGTGTCCAAAATTATGACATGAGAAACATTTACCATTAAAGAAGTTCCTACGATTATCGAATCTATTGACCTGGTGATTGTAGTTTCTATTGATATTCATCTTTGGAGAAAATTGAGTATGATTTACTTGAGGTTGGTTGTGGCTTTTGTTCATCCTTGAAGCCAATTGAGCCTGATTTACCTGGTGATCTGCTTTACGCCTTTGCTAATGATTGTCATACTGTTCACTATTCTTTGCTGCATCAAGAGAGCTTTTAGTGGAGGTTGACGGCTTCTGTGATTGAGATGCTTCTTTAGTATATCCAAGACCTGTCTTTATCAGAGGAGAATGCTACACTTTGATAATTTCATTTAAGGTTTTTGATCCTTTAGCAAAACTAAGATTGAGAGATTTTGTTTTCTCAAGATCCTTTCTTAGACCCACAATTTCACATTCTAGTTTTTCATTGTGTTTTTCTTTTTCAACAAGTTGGTATGTCAATGTATCTATAATCATATTATTTTATTCTAAAAAGATTTTGAGTTTAGAGATTTATTCATGAAAGTCTTCTTCTTCTAAAGCATCCCAAAAATTATCATCGTCATAAGCCATTAGAAGTCTATAGTCATTACTATTTTCATCTTCATCACTATTTGATAAACCATCACTATCTTCATGAGTATAGTAACTCTTTTTTACTTACACTTTGTTTTCTATTCCATTTTGCAGATTCCTTCCCTTTATCATATTTATCTTTATGAGGGCATTTGGCAGCATAATGACCGACTCTACCATAGGCAAAACATTTGAAGGGTAGTTTACCTCTAAGTCTTCGGGAACTCCATTGAAGCTTCTTGACAAAGTTTACTTCATCATATTCTTTTGAAATATGTCCTGATTCATTGAGTTCTTCCTTTCCTTTTGCTGAAGCTTTAAATGCAGTTTCTTTCATATCTAATGGGCCTCCTTTTTCTCATCTCAAAGGTAGTTAAGATTCCATGAGGCTGTGTCATAGTGATAGTGTACAGATCCTGTTTTTATTCTATGGCAGATACTTTTGATTCAAATTTAGTAGACAAGGATCTTAAAAATTTCTCAACTAAAGTAACTTCCTTTATATCTCCACCCAAATTCTTCATAAAATTGAAAACCTCATCTATACGTAAGAAGTAACTAGCTATACTTTCATCATTGTGCATCTTAAGAGTTTCATATTGAATTTTGAGAGTTTGAAGTTTAGCACCTTTTACCTAAGAGTCTCCTTCGTAGCTTAGAATGATTTTGTCCCATATTTCTTTGGCTGATTTGAGCTGCATAACTTTGACAAACTATGATTGTGACAGATTTCCCAATAATGTCTTGACAACCTTGGCTTTGGTTTCATATTGCTTTTTACCTGTCATATTTGTAGAAATTGCTGATGGAAATGTATATCCTCCTTCCATGATTTCCCAAACATCCGTTCCAAGTGATTGTATATAGGCTGTGGTTCTTATCTTCCAATAAACAAAGTTGCTCCCATCAAAGATTGGCGGTCTAATGGATCCCACGCTTTCTTGATTACTCAAGATGATGGATCTCCCTTCAAGCGATGAAGCTTCTTCCGAAGGACCTGCTGTAATACCAATTGTTGGAAATAATACTACGAGGGGGGGTGAATTAGTATTATGAGATCAATAAATTTATTTCCTAAACATATTTGTATATGCTACTCGAGCTAAGTGAACTAGCGTGTATGTGAAATTGTACTTAAAGCAACCAACGTATATGCAAAGAACTTTTGATTTAACCAATTTATCATGCATTGAGCTTTAACCAGTATATCAGAGAATTATTAGACATTGCAGTAAAAGAAGAATAAATCATCACACATAAGCAACACACATGAACACTAAGATATAAGGTGGAAACCCAATGTGGGTAAAACCCACCTGTTGTTGTCGTCTCTGTCTTCTTTTAATAATAAGAAAGTTAGTTTACAATCTTGTGCTGGTGCAGACTTATACCAGTACGCAGGGTTCTACTTGTAGAAGGCTACAACCTTCTCTCATTCTCCAGCTTCTACTGGAAGGGAGCTACAACCCCTAATTCTTGTACTAGCTGATATGTTTACTAGTATGTAGGTGGTGACCTACAGAAGGCTATGACCTTCTTTCTTCCTTCAAGGGCCACGTTTCATAAATTTTAAGATTGAATCCATCAAAAATATCATAACTGCAATTCAATCATAAAAAACATTTGCATCAACCAATTAGTGAGACACAATCATCATTTTCTGAATCAACCACAACTGAATCATTCAATCACTTTGACAACCCATCCTTAAATCACAATCAATCTAATCCTTCAGAATACTGTCACTAGAATACTGTAACCAAAACTCAAACTAGAACCCAGAACTCTGCAACAAAAAACATACACAACCGAAACATACTTTATAAGGTATACACTACTTCCATGTGTCAAACCTACGCGTATACACGCTTTTATCAAAGCCAACCAACGTACACATCTGCAACTATCAATTCATAATTCTGCAACTATTCCAGACTTTAGCTATACCCAGATCATAATATTTATATAATAACAAATGCGTTAGTATTCAAATCTAGACTATACATGATCAAACCACATAATGATAATTCATTTCAAGCCTTAATATCCCGATCCATCATTAGATCTTATCCTTCATTAACCGCTAAGGTTTATCCTTGGTTCAGATCAATCACAACACCATCATACTAGATCTCACACTTCATCATATATTTGATGCTTGCACACATTGGCCTAATGATCTTTTCCTCCTTAGATAGTTTTAGGCCTTTCTCAATACCATGGATCAAAACCACTTAGGACCAATACCTTGGACCAAATACCTAGGGTCAATACCTCAGACCAAATGCTTTGGAGCAATACCATGGATCAAAATACCTTGGGCCAAATAGCACAGACCAAAAGCTTAGTTTTCCAACATATACACACTTTTCCTTTTATGAAAGTGTGTGTGTACGTATATGCAACTTGTATTCAACGAGCATGCGTGTATACGTAGCTTGGTCAATGTGAACCTGCGTATACCCCTTTTTCTTCATTCTTTGTAGTTTGATCTATAGTTATTTCCTATTGTCATGTTGCACTGTGATATTTCATCTAAGTGAGTTTCCATCAAGGACAACACCTGTATCATAATGCCAACAATCTCCCCCTTTGGACCTGATGGCAACAACAATAACACCAAGTCACTCTTCCCCTTTGACATCAAGGGCAAAGGGTGAACCAAGATATTCTCTCCCTTTGACATACATTATGCTGATCATGCTCCCCTTGAGTACATGTTGAAATCTCTAATTGAGCTCCCCTTTTGTACATGCTTAGATGCATTGAAACCACACATGCTCCCCCTAAGCACAAGCAGAGTCTGCAAAAATATTTTCCAAAAGAATAACATGACTCTATAACTCAACTATGTGAGGATGACCTTCCTATCACCAATGACACATACATACATCCATCTCCCAACCAAGTGGGGATATACCAAATTTGACTCATCCACCCAACCAAGTGGGGATACAAATTACATCAATTTTTCAAGAGGACTCATTCAAATGTATGAGAAGACATATCACGCCCTAGACTCTTACAAGACTTAAGCAACAAATGATATAAATATCTGAAGCCATAGCTGGACTTAGCGACCATAATGCCAACAATTCTAAATGTACATGAAGGCTAATGCTCCCCCTGAACCTGTGCTACCAATAATCATGGCATCTTTGTTAGTTAGATAAAATTAATGAACATAGCATATAGACATTAATCATCAATATTAGTCAGAGTACCTATATTAGATCCTGCCCCACTATTTTTCTTGTCTGAAACACATATACGCTCTTTTACCCATAGCAACCCATGTGTGTACACAACTCTACTTTATGAAACACATGTATAACATAATTTTTCTGAAAAATTGGATTTAACAACAAGATGATGCAACAACTACTCCCAACTTTTGACTGAGATATTCAAATTTCTCTCTAGGTAGTGGTTTAGTGAATATATCAGCAACCTATTCTTTGGAGGGAACATACTCCAATTTGACCTTTGTTCAAGCACTTGTTCACGTAGAAAATGGTATTTGATGGGTATGTGCTTGGTCTTGGAGTGCATGACTGGGTTCTTTGAAATACTGATGGCACTTGTATTATCACATAGAATGGAGATGGGTGGAGTACATGTGATATGAATGTCTTGCAAGGTTTGCATCATCCAAAGTAGTTGTGTGCAGCAAGATGCAACAACCACATATTCTAATTCAGCTGTAGATAGTACAATTGAAATTTATTTCTTGTTGAACCAAGACACTAACCTGGAACCCATATAGAATGCACCACCACTAGTGATTTTTCTGTCATCAACGTTTCCTACCCAATCTGCATTTGTATATGCATGGAGAGTGAGATCTGTATCTCTAGGATACAATAAACCAAAGTTCCATGTTCCTTGAAGATATTTGAAAATTGTTTTGACTGCCTGAAGGTGTGATTCCTTTGGATTTGCTTGGAATCTTCCAACTATTCCTATTGCATGCATGATGTTAGGTTGGGTACTTGTTAGATAAAGCAGACTACCAATCATGGATTTGTAAGTTGGCTGATGTACTGCTGCTGATTCATCATTTGAGCTGAGACTGCATCTTGTTACCATTGGGGTACATACAGGTTTAGAATATTCCATGCCGTACTTTTTTCAAGATCTATTTTAGATATTTGGATTGTGAAAGAAAAATACGATCTTTATTTTGTTGAACTTGTAGACCAAGAAAATAGGTAAGTTCACCAAGCAAGGACATTTCAAATTCTTCTGCATTACTAAAGAAAAATTCTAACTCATGGATTCTTCATTGCTACCAAAAATGATATCATCAACATAAACAACAATTATTAGTAATTTATCAGTGTTAATCTTTGTATATAGATTTCTATTTGCTGACGCTTTTGGAAAACCCTGTTGGTGTAGATATTTGTCAAGGCGGTAATACCAGGCTCTTGGAGCCTGTTTTAGACCATAAAGAGACTTTCTGAGTCTGCATAAAAGTTTTGCATCATTTCCAAGAATGAATCCTTCAGGTTGTTCAATATAGACTTCCTCTTCTAAATCTCCATTAAGGAAAGCATATTTTACATTCATTTGGTATACTTTGAATTTCTGAAAGCTAGAAAGAGCAAGAAACATCCGTATGGCTTCAAGTCTAGCAACAGGTGCAAAAGTTTCTTCAAAATAATACCTTCTTGTTGAGCATACCCTTTACAAACAAGTCAAGCCTTGTTTCTAATAACTTCTCCATTTTCATTCAAATTGTTTTTGAATATCCATTTAGTTCCTATGATATTTTTATCATGAGGTCTAGGAACCAATTCCCAAGTATTTTTCTTTTCAATTTACTCAAGCTATTCATTCATGGCCTTGACCCAACATTCATATTTGCATGGTTCATTTACATTTTGAGGTTCAGTGGAGGATATTAATGCTAGATAGCTTGAGGTTTCTGTAATAGTTACTCTTGTCTGTACACCTACCTCTTTTTCCCCTAAAATTTGAGTTTCTGGATGATTTTTCTGAACATACCTGGATGAAGTCTTTTCTTCTACTGTTATCTCTTCTTTTGGTGCTTCACTAGTTTCTTCTTTAGAATCATTGTGATTTGATGTGGGACAATAATCCCCATCTTTTTCATTGTCATAATCTTCAGTTTTTATCTGTTTTGGATTTTTGCATGCTTCATCAACTACAACATCGATACTTTCAACAATTTTCCCAAGTATTTTATTATAACATTTATATCCTTTACTTTGGGAAGAGTAACCAAGAAGAATACATTCATCTGCTCTAGGCTCAAAATTACCAAGTTTTTCATCAGTCCTTTTGATATAACATTTGCTTCCAAAAAATTTAAAGTATTTTACAGTAGGAGTCTTACCATAGCAAAGTTCATGTGGAGTTTGGGTGCTGTTTACCCGAACATTTGGTTGGTTGAGAATAGTGACGACAGTGAATGCAACTTCACCCTAGAAGATTGCAGGAGTTCCAGATTCATCTAGCATAGCTCGAGCCATTTGTTGAACAATTTTGTTCATTCTTTCTACCACTCCATTTTGCTGAGGAGTCCTTGCAGTGGATCACTACCTTTTTATTCAATGTTGTTCACAAAAGTCAAAGAATTCATCCGAGGTAAATTCCCCTCCTTGATCATATCTGAGGCATTTGATTTTGCGATCTGATTCATTTTCAACCAAAGCTTTGAAGGCTTTGAAATTTTCAAGTGCCTTATATTTATGCTTTAGAAGACCTATCCAACACATTCTGGAAAAATCATCAATGAACAAAATAAAGTATTCTTCTCCACGGGGTGATTTTTTCCTTGATGGTCGACATAAATCAGTATGAACAAGTTCAAGAGGCTTACTAGCTAAACCTTGTTTTTTAATGAAGTGATATTTGGTTTGCTTACCTAATTGACATGGTTTGCATATTGTATTTTCAGGAATGCTGATATCTGGAAGATCACGAACAACCTAGAATCTACATGATTTTCTTATTTGAGAAGAACTTAGATGTTCCAATCTTCCATGCCATAGCCAATTTTCATCATTTTTGCTTAGATAGCACTATTGTTTTCCTCCCTTGAGTATGTATAAGTTGTTTGGAGTTATTGTTCCTTTGATCATGGTTTCTCCTGTATCAATCTTACAAACAACACATCCGTTTGATCGAAACACCACTTCATTTCCTTGATCACACATTTGACTGACACTCAACCGGTTATGCTTTAAACCGTCTACATACATAACATTCCCAGCTTTAACCTTTTCTTTCAAGAAAACAAAGCCTTTACCTTTTATGAAAGTAAGAGTTTCGTTTCCAAATGAAACATTGTTTTATTTTTCTAAGGCATTATATGAGTGAAGTTTTTCTTTGTCACCTGTCATGTGTTTTGATCATCCACTGTCGATGTAGCACTGATTTTCTTATCCTTCTGCATACAAGGCTATACCACATCTTTCTGTTTGAGGTTCTTTCCTTCTCCATATCTTGGGATTTAATGAATTTTGCTCCTTTTGAGATGTTTGCCGAAATTTGCTCCTGCATTCAGATTCTTCATGGCCAAAGTTGTTACAGATTGAGCATTCTATTTCATTTTCAAGAAGAGAAAAGTTATTATAGGAAATTTTCTTGATCCCTATCACATTCCTTTGATTTCATGCTTCTCTAGTCACAATTGTTTTGTAAGCAACACATTGAGCAGCTTTGTGTCCAAAATTATGACATGAGAAACATTGACCATTAAAGAAGTTCCTGCGATTATCGAATCTATTGACCTGGTGATTGTAGTTTCTATTGATATTCATCTTTGGAGCAAAATAAGTATGATTTACCTGAGGTTGGTTGTGGCTTTTGTTCATCCTTGAAGCAAATTGAGCCTGATTTACCTGGTGATCTACTTTATGCCTTTGCTAATGATTGTCATACTGTTCACTGTTCTTTGCTGCATCAAGATAGCTTTTAGTGGAGGTTGTCAAATTCTGTGATTGAGATGCTTCTTTAGTATATCCAAGACCTATCTTTATTAGAGGATAATGTTGCACTTTGATAATTTCATTTAAGGTTTCTGATCCTTTAGCAAAACTAAGATTGAGAGATTTTGTTTTCTCAAGATCCTTTCTTAGACCCACAATTTCACATTCTAGTATTTCATTGTCTTTTTCTTTTTCAGCAAGTTGATATGTCAATGTATCTATAATCATATTATTTTCTTCTAAACAGATTTTGAGTTTAGAGATTTCTTCGTGAAGGTCATCTTCTTCTAAATCATCCCAAAAATTATCATCATCATAAGCCATTAGAAGTCTATAGTCATTACTATTTTCATCTTAATCACTATTTGATAAACCATTGCTATCTTCATGAGTATAGTAACTCTTTTTACTTACACTTTGTTTTTTATTCCATTTTGTAGATTCCTTCCCTTTATCATATTTATCTTTATGAGGACATTTTGAAGCATAATGGCCGACTCTACCACAGGCAAAACATTTCAAAGGTAGTTTACCTCTAAATCTTCCGGAACCCCATTGAAGCTTCTTGACAAAGTTTACTTCATCTTCTTCTTCTGAAATATGTCATGATTCATTGAGTTCTTCCTTTCCTTTTGTTGAAGCTTTAAATGCGGCTTCTCTCATATCTAATGGGCCTCCTTTTCTGATCTCAAAGGCAGTTAAGATTCCATGACGCTGTGTCATAGTGATAGTCTACAGATCCTGTTTTTCTTCTGTGGCAGATACTTTTGATTCAAATTTAGTAGACAAGGATCTTAAAACTTTCTCAACTAAGGTAACTTCCTTTATATCTTCACCCAGATTCTTCATAAAATTGACAACCTCATCTATATGTAAGAAGTAACTAGCTATACTTTCATCATTGTGCATATTAAGAGTTTCATATTGAATTCTGAGGGTTTGAAGTTTAGCACGTTTTACCCGAGAGTCTCCTTCATAGCTCAGAATGATTTTGTCCCATATTTCTTTGGCTGATTTGAGCTGCATAACTTTGACAAACTTTGATTGTGACAGACTTCCCAATAATGTATTGACATCCATGGTATTGGTTTCATATTTCTTTTTACCTGCCGTATCTGTAGGAATTGCTGATGGAAATGTATATCCTCCCTCCACAATTTCCCAAACATCTATTCCAAGTGATTGTAGATAGGCTATGGTTCTTATCTTCCAATAAATAAAGTTGCTTCCATCAAAGATTGGCGGTCTGATGGATCCCATGCTTTCTTGATTACTCATGATGATGGATCTCCCTTTAAGCGATGAAGCTTCTTTTGAAGGACTTGCTCTGATACCAATTGTTGGATATAATATTGAGAGGGGGGGTGAATCAGTATTATTAGATCAATAACTTTATTTCCTAAACATATTTGTATACACTACTTCAGCTAAGTGAACTAGGGTGTACACGCGACTGTACTTAAAGCAACCAGTGTATATGTGGAGAAATTTTGATTTACCCAATTTATCATGCATTGAACTTTAACCAGTATATTAGAGAATTATTAGACACTGCAGTAAAACAAGAATAAAGCATCACACATAAGAAACACACATGAACACCAAGATATAAGGTGGAAACCTAATGTGGGTAAAACCACTTGCTGCTGTTGTCTCTGTCTTCTTTTAATAATAATAAAATCTATTTACAATCTTGTGCTGGTGCAGACTTATATCAGTACACAGGCTTCTACCTGCAGAAGGCTACAACCTTCTCTCATTCTCCGGCTTCTACTGGAAGGGAGCTACAACCCCCTAACTCTTGTACTAGCCGATATGTTTACTAGTACATAGGCGACAACCTACAGAAGGATACGACCTTCTTTCTTCCTTCAAGGACCACATTTCATAAGTTTTCAGACGAGATCCATCAACAACATCATAACCGCAATTCAATCACCAAATACATCTGCATCAACCAATCACTGAGACTCAATCATCATTTTTTGAATCAACCACAATTGAATCAATCAATCATTTTTACAACCCATCGTTAAATCACAATCAATCTGATCCTTCAGAATACTGTCACCAGAATATAGTAACTTGAAATCAAACCAGAACTTAGAACTCTACAACAACAAATAGAAACAACTGAAACATACTTTATAATGTATACACTACTTCCATGTGTCAAACCTGCATGTATACACGCTTTTATCAAAGCCAACCAGTGTATACATCTGCAAATATTAATTCATAATTCTACAACTATTCCAGACTTCAGTTATACCCAGATCATAATATTTATAGAATAACGCATGCGTCAGTATTCAGATCTAGACTATACATGATCAAACCACATAATGATAATTCATTTCAAGCCTTAAGATCCTGATCCATCATTAGATCTTATCCTTCATTAACCACAAAGTTTCATCCTTGGTTCAGATCAATCACAACACCACCATAATAGATCTTGCACTTCATTAGATATTCAATACTTGCACACATTAGCTTAATGATCTTCTCCTCATATAGTTTTAGGCCTTTCTCAATACCATGGATCAAAACCACTTAGGAACAATACCTTGGACCAAATACATAGGGTCAATACCTCAGACCAAATGCTTTGGACCAATACCATGGATCAAAATACCTTGGACCAAATACCACGGAGCAAAAGCTTAGTTTCCAACATATATGCACTTTTCCTTCTGTGAAAGTGCATGTGTACATATACATGACTTGTATTCTGTGCTGGCTCTTGTTATATTAAAAAGTGTAAGTTCCAGTCACACAATACATCCATGTCCAACCACTAGCCTCGACAGCAGAATGTTACAACCACAATCACTTGCTCCTCCAAAGAGATGTACTAGCTCTGTGTAGTGGAGAAGCCAAGGCTCGTTACAATACTGTCCAAGCTCTCTCCAAGATAGTCTTATTGAAAGCTTGGCCGACCAGAAGACCATACAATGAGTTATGAGGGACTATTTATAGCAAAGGGTAGGATGACCCTTGACATTCCCCTTTGTGAAAGTTCATCTACCCTCATGACTCTTCATCTACTCTATGACTGCTACATCCGACTATCGACACTTGAATTTACACTTGACAAGACATTACATTACAATGCACATGTACCCATGTGAGACAAAATGGCTTGAGAAAGCCATGCTAGACATCATTATGACTCAGACAACTGTTGGAAGACCAACTCTTTGACATCTTCATTGTGGTTGACAGTAGTGTACTGATGCCAAGACTAGTAGTCCACGATGGTGTCTGTGTGCTCCAAGGTGACATCTTTCTGGAACCTGACTCTTGCCTCCATAGCATCTAGGTACATTGCTCGGGATCCTCTGTCCAACTTGTTTGAAAGCATGCACATCATTGTCTTCAATGCGGCCAGACCAACAACATACTTGTGAATGATGTTTGCACTGATGGGCTAGTCTAGGATGGTGGCAATGTGCATCAAATCGTCAAAGTATGAGTCAAGCTCTAGTCAGAACTGTGCCTTCATCTTCACCTGGGTGAGAGTCCCAATATATGGGATTGCATCTTGTTACACAAAAATATCGTCACCTTGATTATTTGCAGTCGGTATGGGTCTATCACCACCTGTGCCAGCTTCCTAAGCAAGTCTCAGACCTCAGCTCTTCAAAACAAGCTTTAGAAATGAGAGAAAGACATCAAAAAAGCAATGTAACTCTGGTTCTGCACTTTCTCTCACTTTTGCCTGCGGGCTCACACCTTTTGTTCAAGATATCTGCATACTTATATGCTCTGTATGTAAAGGGGAGGGTGTGTACCCCTATGAAAGTCAAAAGGCGCAATTTTTATCTTAAAAAACTCATCTTGGGTTAATTCTAGATTTTTCTAGAAGGATTTGTTACGTGGATTGTTCGCTGCAAGTGGTTCATGCATCCCATGAGTGGAGGAACTAATCCCTTGTTGAGAGGAGCTATCCCTTTGAAGGAGGACCTGGTAACTGATCCCCATTGCACTATAAATTGAGGCATTGGGTCAGTGGCCAGGGAGGTTAGAAGCTGAAATTTTGAGGGTAAATGCTAGTGAAATCAAGACTTCCTATTTGGGCTTAAGAGGAGAGATGACATACCTTTTTGGCTTCATTGGGGAGTGAGTGAAGCTTGTCAAAGTAGAGGAGACTTCTTGTTGGACCCTGGGAGGAGCTTGTACAGCGTCAAGGCAAAGGTTGTAAGGTTCTTCTCCTTTTGAATTAATACAATCAAGCTCATTTTTCTCAACAAGTATCTCATGTTATTTGTTTCATGGACTCCTTGACTTTCATTTTAAATATGTTTTATAATACTGGTTATTCAGGTGCTATTTAATCGTTTGCCTTGTTTGTGTTTGCAGGTTTGCGACAAAGGAACTTACATGGATCAAAGGAGCGAAGGCATCCCCAAACTTGCGTTGGACATGAGGTAGGCCTTAAACACATATATTTTCCATTATTTATAAAAGCACATTTAGAGAAAGATAGTGTCTGGTTGGTTTGCTTGTCATTAGGTCTTCTTTAGATTCTAGGAAGGTCTATCTTGTCCGCAAGATCGACTCATTCCACGTGACAAAATGGCGACTC